>CM053793.1:115253467-115368467 GCA_028749045.1 Cupressus sempervirens
AACAAGAAGTCCATATTCCATTGAACACTAAAAAATCATCTCCATAGATGAGAGAGTTCCTCAACTACATGAGTGAGCCCAACTAACCCCTTCACCCAAGCATCTCTTCCCTCTGAAGTGCGAGTGATGCTTCACACCCATTACATAACACACAACATTTAAAAAAAACAAGATTCAAGGAAGTAATCACATAAACTTCTCACATGCAACACTCAAACAAAAAGATCCTTATTCCCAACCCACATCTACATTACACCAAATTTACTATGAAAAGAAGAACACCCTATCAACTCTACATGCAAATGAAGAAGACCATGGATCATGGGTACCAACCTCACTCCAACAAATGGTAATGGAAAGTTGTAGTAGAGCTTCTTATCCTCTTCCTCTAAACCCTAGTTGTCTCTAAAGATAGAGAGTGGCCAAGTGAGTTTCCAATTTGGCCATGCCTCTATATATCACTCTCATTTTTGGATTCAATAAAAAATGAATTATTTCCATGGTCCCCTAGGTCTTCTGGGAACCCTAGTGGTCATTATTAGCCCCCTAGCGTAAAGTATCAACATGGGTAGGGTTAATTTTTATCATAAATTCACCTTAGAGCTACTTTATGGCCCTTACAATGCTAGGTAAGTTCAAATTTCAAATTTCCTATGGTGGTAACCTTGTTTTCTTTACTAATTTAAGGCAATAAGTCAAATTTCTCAATTAAGGTATTTAACTTGGGATAAGGTGGCAACATGATGCATCATCAAAGAACATGCAATTTTCACATAACAAGTACAAGTGTCAAGTGACACACACAAAATTCACTATACATCACACATGACACATTAAAAATCTACACATGAAATATATACTTCACACATGCATCTCGTGTTTACAAAATAAACACAACAAAATGAGGTTTATGGATCTTTAAAAAATTCACCTTGGCAGTGTCATTTTAACATTTGTTTAACCTTGTTTCCCCGTTAGGTTTCCATGGTTCCTTTCTTGCATGCTAAACTTTAGCATCATTAGTCCAATGAAAAGTCACATATAATATACTTATGAAAGTGAGGGTATATAATAATTTTGTTATTCCATCATTCACATATAACACATTCCACAATCAACTTCCTACTCTCAATCATTTACATATAAAGCATCTAATCATTAATCCTCAAAAACAATTGCATGTTACTAACTTTCCTAACAAGATCAAATTAAGCATGTGAGACACATAATGTTTCCATTTCTTATCATAAAAGTGAAATATTGAATAAATATTCATTAATCCACCAACTATGCCAAATAAGTCTTATTACATATCATAATGGAAGTCCACAAGGTAAATATCATCAGTTAAGTAGCAAAATTTACTATCCATCAAGTATCAAAATATATGTCAAGCTATCCAGTTGTAAATAACAAAATAGAAATACAATATCTATATTATGATGGGTCAAAGTGAGGCCTCACACCCTCTCCCCCTAGGCATGAACTTCCTCCTAGAGTTCATAAAAAATATAGGGGTATTGTGCTTTCATTTGTGTTGCATTCTCCCATGACATCATGACCTCATCAAAAAAATCCCACTGGAATCTAACCTAGTCTAGCTCTCTACCTTGAAGTGAGAGGGTCCACCAAGCCAATATGTGAATGGGCTACCAACTCAGGAAGATGCAAGTATTCCTCCCACTTAGCCTAGTTATCCATCACATACATCCACAACATATCCTTTAAAATATGATTAACCCTCTCTATCTATCCATCTATCTAATGATGATAAGAGGTGTTAAAGTTGAGCCTAGTGCCCAATGGTGTATGTAATTCCCTCCAAAAGGATTATGTAAACAAGGAATCTCTATCTTAGATTATCTTGTGAGGAATGCCATGAAGTCTAACAATGTCTCACAAGAACATGTGTGCAACTACAAGAGTGGTGAAGCTAGTCTGAACTAGTGAAAAATGGCCAACTTTGGTCAAGGTGTTAATTGTCACGATGATGACATCATGGTAATGAGAAGACATCAAAAGACCAACAATGAAACCCATGGAGATAGTGTCCCACTTCCACTTTGATATCTCAAGGGGCTACAAGAGACCTCCTAGATGTCCATGTTTTTCCTTAATTCTCAGACACTCAAGACATCTAGCTACAAAATTAGCAATTTGCATCTTCATACCTAGCCAATGATATAGTTGTCTCAAGTAGGCATGGAGTTTCTTAACTCTAGGATGTGTTGCATAAGGTTCTTGATGAGCCTCTAGAATAATAAATCATGCAAGTCACCTATGGAGGGTACATAGATGCACCCTTTATGTTGTAATAATCCCTCAAAATCCAATGAATAACCAATAAATTTACCCTCAAGAGGTCTCTGGAAGTGGACTATCTGGCAAAATTTTTCATAGAATTCATTCTCTGGTAGATGGTGCAAAATATGCTCCCTCAAATCTGTGCTTATAACCTTGGAAATGATCTCCTGATGTCATCTACTCAAGCCATTAGCCACCACATTCTCCTTACATTTAATGTAATACACATCAAAATTTTACTCACATAGGAACTCAATCCATCTGCTTTTCCTAGCATTAAGATTTGGCTACATGAAAATATACTACAAGCTCTGGTGCTCCAAATGAAGTTCAAATAATTGCCTTAGAAGAAAATGATGTCATTGTGCCAATGCATGGACTACTACCATGAGCTCGAGATCATGATTACGGTAATTGAGCTCATGTCCCTTGAGTTTATTAGACTCGTAAGCTATGGATTGACCCTCTTGCATAAGAATAGCTCCAATTCCATCTAAGGAAACATCTGTGCATACTAAAAAATCCTTTGCTAGGTTGGGTACTACTAAAATGGGTGCACTAATGAGCACCCTCTTAAGCTTTTGAAAGGCCTCTTCACACTTTTATGTCCACTCAAACTTATTTCCCTTTGTTTGAAGAGAGGTAATAAGGTAAGCTACCCTAGAGAAACTTACCACAAGCTGCCTATAGTATCCTACCAAACCAATAAAACTTATAATCTTCATGAGACTGATAGGTGTTGGCCAATCCATGATGGCTCAGATCTTGGATGGGTCCACTAAGATCTCATCCCCTAATATCACATGACCCAAATAATGCACTTCATGTCTAAAAAAGGCATATTTTGACAAGCTACCATAAAGCTGATTCTCCCTTAACTATTGTAATACTTGTCATAGGTTCTCTTTGTGCTCCTTCTCATCATTAGAATAGATAAATATATCATCTAAGAACACTACTAAAAACTTATCTAAGAATGTGTAGAATACCCCATTCATGAGACTCATAAATATAGCTAGGGTATTCATGACACCAAAAGGTACCACTATGAACTTGTAGTGACAATATCTTGTATGAAATGTAGTCTTATGGATGTCACTCTCCATGATGCACAACTGATGGTACCTTGACTTAAAATATATTTTAGGAAATACTCGTGCACTACGTAATTAATCAAATAGGTCATCAGTCTTGGGTAATGGGTATTGGTTCTTGATAGTTACCTTATTCAACTACTGGTAATCAATGCATAATCTAAGTGATCCATCCTTCTTAACAAATATCATAGGTGCTCCTTAGGGTAACACACTAGGTTGGATATGACCCTTCTCCAAAAGTTCCTCTAGCTGAATCTTAAGCTCATTGAGATTTTAGGTGGTCATCTTATAAGGTGCTCTAGATATGGGTTCAGCTCTTGGTACAAGATCAATATGAAAATCAACTGCCCTTGGTGGTGGCATACCTGGAAGCTTTGATGAAAATACATCTACAATCTCTTGTAATATCAAATAGTCATCAAGGGAAGATTCCTCCCCTACATCCTCCTCTCTATCACTAATGGTGATGGAAAACAACTAGCACCCCTTCTACATGCACTACTTAAGTTGCATGGCAAAAATCACATAGAGGGATACTAGCCTCTAAACTCTTGAAATCACCCTAAGTGTACCATGATCATCTACACACTTGACCCTCTTCCATCTACAATCCACCTTGGCACTATGGTTGCTAAGCTAATCCATGCCAAGGACTACATAAAAGGATCCCAATGGAGTAATACACAATTCTAAGGTGATGATCATGTCTGTAATATAAATTGGACACTCATGGATCAAGGAATCAATTGACACCCTAGCCCCTAAAGCTAACTCAACCTCCTAGTCAATGTCTTGTCTAGCTACCCACCTTGGCACTATGGTTGCTAAGCCAATCCATGCCAAGGACTACATAAAAGGATCCCAATGGAGTAATACACAATTCTAAGGTGATGATCATGTCTGTAATATAAATTGGACACTCATGGATCAAGGAATCAATTGACACCCTAGCCCCTAAAGCTAACTCAACCTCCTAGTCAATGTCTTGTCTAGCTACCACTAGCCTGCATCACTCCACTATAAATGGAGATATAAAAGAGTCTGTAGCTTTGGAGTCAAATAGTATAGTAACCTCATATCCTCTAATCATACCTGAAGCCTCAATTACTATGGCCTAGTGCTCAGCCTAGCGGTTATTAACCACTACAAACATCTTGTGGAATCTACTCATATCACCTACTATAAGTTTTGAGGTGGCTCCTTGCTGACTACATACTATGGGACCCTGTGGACACTCTCTCACAATATGACCCATACCACCACAAGCATAACATGGCCTATGGGTTTTAATTTTTACTTCCTATGGTTTGGAATGCTACTAACCCCTAGTCTTACTAGGCCCACTAAAGTCTCTCTTAGAGGACTATTGAGTCCTAGCTAGCCATGTATACTAGTTTTATGGCCTCTGATCACATTTGAGGCCCTATGACTACCACTATTTTGGCTTAGAGCCCTAATAACCCTGAGATGACCTCTGTCTAGTGTCCTATTTCTCTCTTTACTGTGTTTGTGGGGCCTTTAAGGACCCTACTAAATGACTCTGATTACCCTTCCAAGAGGTTTCTACTGCATTGGATATTGGGAAGGGTTCCAGTTATGGGACCTGTCCCAAGATTCTTGTCAACTAAAAATTTTTTCAGCAACTAATGTCCTCTCAACTACCTCTCTAAAAGTGGTAGGAAATTTTAGTTGTACTAATCCCTAAAGAGATAAGTTAAGGCCCTTGATAAACTGATGGATGTGTAGCTTCTCATCTCTCATGTACTCCACATAAGGAAGTAGCTACAAGAACTTGCTCTCATTTTGGGCCACCATGAGACCCCTCTACTGAAGATCATGGAACTCCTCAACCTACCTCTATCTAAAGTGCTTCGATAAATATCTATCTCTAAAATAGTCTAAAAGGACTCCCATGTGAGTTTCTCTATGTCTACTCTCCCTACAGTCTCCTCCTACTACCACCACATGGAGGCATCCTTTCATAATAAGTGTATGGCTAGTCATGTCTTTAGATTTCTCCCATGAATAAGTAATCCAAAGTACCTCTATAAACTCTATAGCCATGCCTTTGCACATGTTTCATCTGTGGTACCGATGAATATGGGTGGCTTGAGTCATAGTAGGTCACTAATCTCATCCCTAATATCTCGGGATGCTCTCACTAGTGCTCTCTCTAATGTAGGGGTTAGCTCAATCTGGTGTATAGATGCTTCCCCCTAATCCTCTACAAGTATAGGTGAGGGACTTCTACTACTTTCCTTGATATTGGCCCCATGCCCCTCTACATCTTATTGTCCTAGTTGTGATATGATAGGTTGTAACCTCTATTGTACAACCCCAATTAGATTATTGATAGCATTCAAAACTTGATCAAGATTTCAAGGTTTCCCTGGTGGGGATCCTCCCACCCCCTTTTGGCTTGCTAGGGGTTGATGACCATTGTGGGTGATTGTGGGCATCCTACACAAAGTTGTAGTTCATAGGTTAGATGTAATGGGCTAGGCTTGTAGTGTTGGAACCAAAAGCTCTAATACCAGAATGTCATGCCCAAATCCTACAAGGCAAAAACACAACTAATTTTTTTTTAAAATTTACTAACTAGGCCTCAACATTAATTATTCAATAGTTTCATTATTTCATTTTAATTCCAATTACTTTATACAATTATTAACTTTACATACTCATATCTCTCTTTACTAGTAACTATAGGAGAGTTTGTTAAATTATTAAATTTACCTTATAAATCATTGCCTATCCAATATAACACTATTGCTTTATAATTTTATCATTAAATCCTAATAATCTGAATTTAATAGAAAACATTCCCACTAGTTCCATACATTATTAATTTTTCATAAAAATTTCAGCATCTTATATCTACATTATATTTAATCCTCAATTTACCTATATCTACCCATACTTGAAGTATTAACACAAATAATAATGCCAACAATGCAGACGTACATACATACAAACATACATACATACATACTTACATTTTCTAATTCTAGGTCCCATCTATACTTAAACTTTATAATTGATATTGTTATTATTATTAACACTTTAATTTTACCATGTTCACTATTCCTAATATACATCTTTTAATCATTATTATTATTTTACAAATATTATATTAGCTAGTACTATATATATATATATATATATATATATATATATATATATATATATATATATATATATATATATATATATATACACACACACACTTATAACATAGGCCTAAGATAATACAATCTATATTATATACTTATGTTTCAAACAAAAACAATAACTAACCCCCTTCTACCTACACAATGCAGGTTCCTATGTTTTCTAACCCATAACACTCCCTTATCATAATAAATAAAAATAATTAATTGAAAAAACATATGAAAAGTACCACCCAACACCCCTTTTTCCTAAACCTACACCTATACCTACATGACACATGTCCCCCTTCAACTTCCCCATAATTATCCTCACTTACCTATAGACCATGCAAATTTTCTTTGGACAAAAGGTCATGTGCCCCAACACTTATCCATGTGAGTGGAAAAGGTCCCATCATGAATGTCTATGTGGCTGCACCAAATCTTCAAATGGGTAAACATTAAATGCACATTCTTTTTCTATGTTCAACTCCTAATCTCCTTCCAAGCGTATGTCTCTCTCTCAACTTGGCATGGGTACTTGAAGTCTTCAAATTTCACCTTTTCCCATGCCCCAAACTAGGTGCTAAGGATGGGATTCAGTCATGTCAACCATGGCAATAATTATAATATTTTAAACTCTCAAGTCAACTCATTCCCTTACCTAGCCACCTAGAGGGACCACCTATTCCTTTTAATTACTTGGAATTAATTTTTTTTTTTTTTGATGGAATGAGATCTAGTATGCTTAGATAGGAGGATATAGCTAGGACATAAAAGTTTATTTTCTTATTTATTATGTTAGGACAAGTAGGATTATAATAGAGTTCTTTTCCTTTCTTGTTTTTTTTTTATGTATATATTTTTTGGTATAGGGTCATATCATCAATCAAGGACTTCTCTTCTCGAGTCTAATATTTATTTAATAGGAAGTATTTTGGAAATGATATTTTTCTACTTACCTATTCAATATATTATTATATCATTCAAGATTTATCTTTTTATTTGACTATAATAGCAAGGGTCTTATTGGATTTTTCTCATACATTTTCCAAAAAAAATATGCATCTACAAGTCTTTTTGAGCTTACCTTATTGTCTAGTTCTTTTCATGTATTCTCTACAATTGTATAGATTTGAGTTGATAATATTTTAACATTGCATCATGCAATTATAATTTCTATTCTAATAAGAAAAACTAACATAAAACAACTATTGGATTACTAACAAAATTTACTTGCAAGACACACTAACATGAAACTTAAATGAAATCCTTTGATTGTAATTTTTATTAACATTAAATATCTAGTACACATCACTGACATCCAATTTCATAATTTAAACTATATACAAATCTATTAACTATCAATTTTGTATTCTACAACTAATTTGAAAGCAATACAAAACACCAATGCAACTAAATTATTCTTATGAAAGTTGAGGAGAGAAGACTATCAAATTGATAATGTCCTATTCATTCTTCTGAGGTATATTATAATACAAATTCTTTTCGTCAACACATTCTAATTCTTAAGTAATAATAAGGCATCATCAACACAATATGAAGTAGGCAATGGTGTGATGGAATCAAAATATCAAGATTCACAATGAAAGGACCTCACAAGCAAAATGTTTCACAATCTCTCTCAATTCAGCATATGCATGAGATCAATAGCAACACTTCTAGAATACTATGAAGTCACATAATAAGATGAACTTGTTGTCCATTTCAATACAAAAACAATAGTATTCTCTTCCTCTATAAAAAAGGTAAGACTTCAGAATCTCCAAATCTCCAAGACTCCAAGAAAATACTTGCAACAAGAGACAAAATGTAGAACCATGGAGGCTCACCTCCCAACCTAGGCCTCAAGGAGACCTCCCACCAAGCTTGGGGAAACAAGGCATAAATAGTTGCAAACCTTCACATCCATATATTATGCATGATCACAACAATATAACAAAACACTACACAATACATTACAAGACAACCCAACCCAAGGCTTGCAAAAAGATTCAATAATTGAATCATGTTATAGGGTGAAGGTGGGCTCTCTTCATGAGGAGAAATTTCAAAAAATGATTCAAAATTATGCACATATTCTCATTATAAACTTTCCCTTTGGAGGCTTACAATGGCTTCCCTCTTCACACAACTCCTTATACCTCCGAAAATACAAGTAAGCAAGATTTACATATTCTATTGAACACTTAAAAATCATCTCCACACATCGGAGAGTTCCTTAACTACATGAGTGAACCCAAGTAACCCCTCACCCAAGCATCTCTTCCCTCCCAAGGGTGAGTCATTCTTCACACCCAATACACAACACATGACATGAAACAAAATAAGATTCAACGAAGTAATCACATAAACTTATCACATACAACATTCAAACAAAAATATCCTTATTCACAACTCACATCTACATCACACGAAATTTACTATGAAAAGAAGAACACCCTATCAACTCTACATGTAAATGAAGAACACCATGTATCATGGGTACCAACCTTCTTCCAAGAAATGGCAATGAAGAGTTGTAGTAGAGCTCCTTATCCTCTTCCTCCAAACTCTAGTTATCTCTAAAGATAGATAGTGGCCAAGTGAGTTTCCAATTTGGCCATGCTTCTATATATCACTCTCATTTTTGTGGTCTCCTATGTCTTCTAGGAACCCTAGTGGTCATTATTATCCCCTTAAAATATTAGCATGGGTAGTGTTTATTTTAATCACAAATTCACCTTAGAGCTTCTTTATGGCCCTCACAATGCTAGGTAAATTCAAATTTCAAATTTTCTATGGTGGTAACTTTGTTCTTCTTACTAATTTAAGGAAATAAGTCAAATTTCTCAATTAAGGTATTTAACTCAAGATAAGGTGGCCACATGATCCATGATCAAAGAATATGTCATTTTCATATAATGAGTATGAGTGTCAAGTGACACACACAAAATTCACTATACATCACACATGACAGAGTCAAAATCTACACATGAAATACATACTACACACATGCTGCTTACATTTACAAAATAAACACATCACAACAAAGTTTATGAATCTTATAAAGATTCAACTTGGTAGTGTCATTTTAAGATGTGTTTATACCTTTTTCCCCCATTAAGTTTCTATGGTTCCTCTCCTGCACATTAAACTCAAACATCAGTAGTCCAATGAAAAGTCACATATAAAATACATAAGAAAGTAAAGGTACATAATAATTTGGTTATTTCATCATTCACATATAACACATTCCACAATCAACTTCCTACTCTCCATCATTTACATATAAAGCATTTAATCATTAATCCTGAAAAATAATTGAATGTTACTAACTTTCCTAACAAGATTAAATTAAGCATTTGAAACACATCATATTTTCATTTCTTATCATAAAAGTGAAATAGTAAATAAATATCCATTAATCCATTAACTATGCCAAATAAGTCCTATTACATATCATAATGGAAGTCCACAAGGTAAATATCATTGGTTAAGTAGAAAAATTTACTATCCATCAAGTATCAAAATATGTGTTGAGGTATGTAGTCGTAAATAAAAAAATGGAAATATAGTATCTATGCTATGATGGGTTGGGGTGATGCATCACAAAAACTATTTGAAGAATTAGAAAAAGTTGAGACAACATTTATTGCATTTAATATTAAACCTAGTCTAGAAAGGAAAACAAAAGTGCAAGGAGACATTGCTAGCAACAACAAGTCTATTGAGGAAAAGATCTAGGAAGAAGTGGCTCTTCTTGTGGAAAGAGAAAAGATGGTAAGAATATCTTTAATTGTTGGACATATAATGAATATGCTCATTATGCATCTAAGGGTCTTAAAAGGGAAAGAAAGTATAAGGGTAGATTCAAATCTAGAAGATCTAGAAAAACTTTGTTTGCTAATAAAGAAGAAGAAGAACAATATAATTAAAAAAAAATGAAGACGAATTAGGATTCACAGATATAAAGGAGGATGATCTTGATAGAGAGATTAGAGAAGAAAGCATGCTGATTTCACAAGTTGAAAGGAAGTATTGGATCATTGATAGTTGTTGTTCACATCACATGACTAGTGATATGAGAAAATTTGTCAAATTCATAAGTAATGAAGGAGGAATTGTTAGAGTAGGGAACAATGCAGCCTATCACTTTATAGGAATTGGATCTATCACATTTGATGGTAAAACAAATATTGATGATGTTTATTGTGTTGATGGATTGAAGCATAACTTGTTAAGTGTTGGACAACTTATTGACAAAGGTTACCAATTACAGTTTGGTAATGACACATGCATCATCAAGGATAAGAAAGGAAAAAATTTTGGTACTAGCACAAGAATCAAAGGTAATGTATTTCAGTTAAACACCACTCAAATAACATGTTTAGTAGCTAAAGTTGACAATATTTGGTTATGGCATAGAAAATTTTGTCACATAAACTTTGATAACATTGTGAAAGCTAGTAATACACTTGTTTTGAGAGATCTACCTAAGATCACTAAAACCACTAACATTATTTGTAAGGAATGTATCTTGTCTAAGCAAAAGAAAGTTTCATTTCATAGCAAGAAATTTGGTACTACACAAAAGCTAGAATTGGCTCATAAAGATTTGAGTTGTCTTGCAAAAACAAGAGGATTCTATGGAGAGAGGTATTTTATGATTTTTGTTGATGATTTTACCAGAATGATGTGGGTCACTTTTCTTAAAGAAAAATTAGAGGCATTTGAGAAATTTAGGATATTCATGAATAAAGTAGAGAATGAATTTGGAGTTAAAATCAAGAGCCTAAGATCTGATAGAGGAGGAGAATTCACTTCTAAAGATTTCAATATCTACTTTGAAGAACATGGAATCATGAAATAGATATCTTCATCTCATTCACCTGAGAAAATGGGATTGCTTTAAGAAGAAATAGATGAATTTTTGAAGCAATAAGAGCTGTGTTATTCAAGAATGATGTACCAAAGACTTTTTGGAGAGAAGTAGTCAATATAGTAGTATACACACTAAACATAGTATAGATTAGAAAAGGTATGGAGAAAACACCTTAAGAGTTATGGTTTGGTTACTCATCATCAGTCAAATATTTGATAATATTTGGAAGAAAATGCTACATCAAAAGAGATGATGATATTAGTAAGTTTGATCCAAGGAGCGATGAAGGTATGTTTCTTGGCTATTCATTAAAAAGTAAAGCCTATAGATGTTTCAACTATAGAACAAAAACTATATTAGAGTGTGCAAGAATAGATGAAAAGTTTGGCACTAAAGAGAAGAAGATGGATTTTAGCTCTGATGAAGATAATTATTGTTGGATGACAAATGGATGTAATGAATTATTTATCAAGACTAAAAATGACTTATAGAATAATGTGCAAACTAAAGAAGAGAAGCAACAACTCCTACTACAAATAAGAATGTGATAAGAAATCACCCTAGTAATCAAATAATCAGAAGTAAAGAAAAAGGAGTAATGACAAGAAGTAGAATCAATGAAGAACTATGACTAATATCTCAAGTAGAACCAAAAAGTGTAGATGAAGCAATCAAGGATGATCATTGGATATAAGTAATGGAGGAAGAACTTCAGCTAGATAATAAAAAATGACACATGGAAATTAGTTCCTAGACCCAAGGACAAAAATGTGATTGGCACAAAATAGATATTTATAAATAAAATGAATGAATATAGAGAAGTAATAAGAAACTAGTATGAAAATAGATATTAGATGGATGTTATGTCACCATTCTTGAATGGAGAATTTGAAGTAGAAGTTTAAATTGAGCAACCATAAGGTTTTCCTTTGAGAGAAGAGAAGGATATGGTTTGAAGATTAAAGAAAGCCTTGTATAGATTAAAGCAAGCACCTTGAACTTGGTATGTAAGGTTGGATAAATACCTAACAAAAATTGGATTTACTAAAGGAACAACATATAGTAACTTATACTTGAAATAAATAGAAAATGGTTTGTTGATAATCATTGTATTTGTTGATGATATCATTTTTGGAAGAAATGATGAAGCTAGTAACACATTCTCAGAAGATATGAAGAATGAATTTGAGATGAGCATGATATGAGAAATGAAATTTTTCTTAGGATTACAAATTGTTCAAGAAAAGAAGGAATCTTTATTTCTCAGACCAAGTATTTGAAAGATTTGTTGAAAATATTTTAAATAGAAAATTGTAAACTTTTTGCAAATCCTATGGTAATTTGTCACAAGTTATCAAGTAAGGATGAGTCACCTACTGTTCAACAAAAGAAGTAAAAATTTATGATCGAAGGATTGCAGTATCTAACTCATAGTAGACCAAATATAACTAATGTGGTTGGAATTTTGGCAAGATTTTAGGCTGATCCTAAAGAATATCACTATGCAACTATAAAAAGGATATTCAAATATCTAAAAAGGACATCTAATTATGGCATTTGGTATAATAGAATTAATGATTCTACCCTTTACACTTATACTAATTCTAATTGGGTTGGAGATATGGATGATACAAAAAGCATAAGTGGAGGAGCATTCTTTCTTGGTGGAAGATTAGTTTCTTGGCTCAGCAAGAAACAAGATTGCACTTCTCAAAGTACTACAAAGGTAAAATATGTTGCAACAACAAACAATTGTAATCAAGTTATAATGAAGCAAATGAGGAAGGAAATTGGAATTATATTCAAAGAACTTGTTATTATTTACTATGATAACACAAGTATAGTAGGCATGTCTAAGAATCCTTTTTTGCATTCTAAGACTAAGCACATCTCTATAAAGTATCATGTGTTGAGAGAGAAGGAAATTAGATTGGAATATATTAATATTAAGGAATAGATTACAGACATTTTCACAAAGGCCTTACCAAAGGAAACATTTGAGTATCAGTATCTAGTAGGTATGCTTTGGGTTATGCCCATGCCTACTTCTGAATAGAAGATGCAAAAATGCATCAGTTTGGGGTACATAACACCATTGTTAAACTAGACTAAATGTTGATGCTTCCTCAATGGGGGAGTATCTATGATGAATAGAGTTAGAAAATGACTCTTGGTAATTGGTATTTGGTCTACAACAATGTCTTTAGGAACTTGAGTTATTTATGGATTTATATACAAAAGTTGTAAAGCAATAGAAGAGCTTGTGGTTGTGCTTATAAATTATTGTATGTTTAAGAAACTGAACCATTTGAGTATTAACTTTGACATTGATGTCAATGGGGGATAAAGTGACTTGTGAAAAATATTATATATAGTTCAATTGAGAAGAAAGCATAACATGATGGTATTTTTGGAACATAGATGTTTTTCATCTATGTTGCCATTAATGCCAAAGGGGGAGATTGTTAGTATGAATGTTGATGCTATGGGAGAGCATTGCAGAACATTGATATGATGTATTTATAATTATGTTTTTCATTGATGACAACATAGTAATAAAGTTTGTAAAAGACTGATAGAGTAGTACAGACTATGATTTTTGTATTGAGAACATTATATTACTTATCTGATGATGCATAATTACCAATGCATACTACATTGTGTATTTTTTACAAAGGCAAGTGCATAGAACCTAATGTGATAATGTATGGAAGATATGGTTGATCTGTAGAGAACCATATGGAAACAGAGTATTAGGAAAGCGGTCCATATTATATGATTGCTATAGTTCATTACAATTGTAGTAAAGGGTTACATAGTGAACTAGAGATGGTATACTGACTATTGATGATGTTAGAGAGTGCACATGTATGGAAGTCATACATGTGAAAGTTTGTGTATAATTGTGAGGTGATAACATTAATTAAATTTGCATTTCATTTAATTAACATGTAGAAAGCTGACTCAAGGATTTATTATTGAGCATGGTATAAAGGAAAGATGCTTTCCATGTTTTACATATAGAGAGTAGAGAAGACTTGCAAATTAGTAAGTAGAAAAGAAATACAAAAATAGAGTAACTAACCTATGCGTATAAGTGACCTTAAGGGTTATTGCTACTAAGTTCAAAGTTCCAGATCTGATTACATCATTTGAAGGTGAAGGAGTCTGACATACTAGATAGAGGAAGAAGTGAAAGCTTGTTACACATTTATTATTCTAAAAGGAATAGCACTGAGGTCAATTGGACAATGGGTTCATTGGTCTAATCTCGAAGCTGTTTGGGTAGTGGGTTCAACTACCTTCCACAACTCCTAATAGGGTTGGAATCTCCTAACAGGGATTCTAAGTCTCCTAATAGGGATTCTTTGTACTAAATGTTGTAATAGACTCCTAACAAGGTCCATCCTCTAACAAGGAATATTCATATTAGCACATCATTTTGTGGGCATCAGTCCCACCAAGGTTTTCCCTCCGATCAAGGGTTTCCCTAGTCAAGATATGTGGTGTAATTGTTTATGTGCATCTCTTTATGATTTTTGTATACTTTGGTTGAATGGTCAAGATTTTTTAAGAGGATAAATGTTTTAAATTTTCATATAATTTATTCACCCCACCTCTCAGTTATATTGGTCTACTATTGTTTCTAACATACTCATAGTGACCCATACTTTCACTTAATAGGATGAGTATCAATATTTACTGTAGCATAAAGAATTCACTCCAACAAGTAAGGACAGGAACCAACCTCATTGAAGAGTCCATATAAAATGAGTTGAGGTAGACACAACTATCCAATACGAGATGGAGGCTCTTAGAGTGGACACCTCTTTTATAAGGATGCTTTAGATCATTAGAACTAAACCATAAAATAGACATCAAGGAAAAGATCATGCACCTAGTTCTTGCTTCTCTAGTCAAAAGTGACATCATTGAGTTGCTCAAAGAGACTTGATAAAGTGAGAAAAAAATAAGAAAAAAAAGCTTAGCATATCCCAAAAAAGTTCATTTTTTTGAGTTCACTTTTTGTGTTATAGGATTGATGTCAAGTGTCAATGTTTAGAACATGTATGAAATAAATCTCTTCAATAGGGTGATAATAGTAGAAAGAGGTAGTTAGAACAATGGGTGACTAAAGTCAAAGAGGAATCTTTGGTAAGAAGAAGCTTGGTAGGAAACTAAGTGATAGTAGATAGATGTAGTTAGAATAATTGATGACTAATGCAAAAGAGATCCTCCATGAGAAGAATCTCAAAAAGTGACACAAGCAATAGTAGGTAGGGAAAGTTAGAACAACTGGTGACTGATGTGAGAGGGATCTTCCATGAGAAGAATCTCGAAAAGTGACACTAGAAACAATAAGTAGACACATAAATTGAAAAAATGGTGACTGACACTTAAGAGTTCATCTGTGAGTAGAATCTTAAAAAGTAACATTAGTGATAGTAGGCAAGTGTAGTTAGAACAAGTGGTGAATAACACTTAAGAGATTCCTATGACACTATGGGGTGTTTCTCCCAACTTATGACAAGATTCAATCTATGGATACATGAGAAAAAGAAACAAACTAAAGTAGGAAAGCAACTATACATGAGTCAAAAGATGCACTACAAGATATAGCATTGGCAACAAGAGGTTCTTGTTTACTAGGTTTTCACCTTCTTGGTAGGAATTTTGTTTTACTACCATGATGCCTATTTGCTAGGTTTTCATCAATGGTACTTTTTTTTGTTTTTCAATTTTTTTGGTATTTTTCTCTTTTTCTCTTTTTTGTATCTTTTGAGTTTTTCAAATATTTTTGGTATTACCAAGGTGCCTATTGCTAGATTTTCACCAAGATAATAATTTTTTTAGGAATTTTTACATTTTTTCAATTTTTTCAAAACATTTAAGTATATGCAGAGAGCTTCTAAAATTAAATTAGTTGTAGAACCACTTTAGGTGGAGAGTGTTGATAGGATCCTTGAGCACCTCTCCCTTAGCTATAGAAAGTTGGTACACACTAGATCCAAACACTACAATGACTATGTAGGGACCAAGCCAGTTGGGTTCAAACTTTCTTTTTTGTACCCATTGTTGTTGATTCTTAGGGTTTTCCCTTAGAACTAAATCACCCAATTGGAAGTTGTGTGGCTTAACTTTCTTATTGTAGCTTCTAGACATACACTAAAAATAAGCTTGAAGATGATCACATGTCACTTACTAATGTTCATCTAACAATTCTATCTCTTGAAGCTAAGATATTTTGTAGTCATCATCAGTAATGAGGCCTTTCATGGAGATTTTCAAAGTGGGAATCTCAACCTCAATTGGAAGAATGACACCTACTCCATATACTAAAGCAAAGGGTGTTGTACCCATTAGAGTTCTAATACTTGTTTTGTAATCTCATAAAGCTAGATTAATCTAAATGTACTAGTACCTTCTAGATTTGTTAACTGTGTAATGCAAGATCTAAAGGATTTCCTTGTTGGATGCCTTGGCTTGACATAACCCTAGGGATAATAGATAGAATACCAATGTTGCATAATTTTAAAATTTTTGCATAACTCCTTAAGATCCTTATTTTTAAATTATCCTCCATTTTTAGTAATAATGGAGGAAGGTGCACCATGCTTACATATGATGTAATTCATGATGAACAGAGCTATAGTTTTTCCATTTTCTATAGAGAGATGAACTACCTCTACCCTCTTAGTGAAGTAGTTTGTAGCTATAATAATGAACTTGTGTCCATTTGAAAAATATAGGTGAATCTAATCCACAAGATCAAAGGCCCATTGTTGGAATGGCCACAGTGTGATAAATGGAATTAGTTCTCTTGCTAGAGAATGAATAACATTTCCATGGAGCTGACATTGTTTATAGGACATGGCATATTTGACTACCTCCTACTCCATATTTGGCCAATAGTAACCAACTCTAATAATTTTATGATCTAATTTCAAGCTATTAGAGTGGGATCCATAAATGCCCTTGTGGATGTTGATTAATGTGCATTTGGACTCCTCAGGTTCTAGAAACCTAAGGAGTGTTCCATTGAGACCTTTCATAAACAATCATTAGAAATAATGACATACTGTGAAGCATTATGAATAAGGTGACATTTTTCATTCTAGGTTAGATTGTCTGAGATGGTTTGTTCATGTAAGTAAGAGTATATATGGTTGTAACAAGATGAATTGTTTCCTACAATAGAATAGATAATCTGAGATTTGGGGGAGTTATAGGCAGGGTAGAGTAATGTTTCCACTAGTAACTCATGCCAAAGATTATTCTTTGGCATCTATAACATGGAAGCAAGAGTAGCCATGGCATTAGCCACTTTGTTGTCTACTTTAAGAATTTGTTGAAAAGTGATATGAGGAAAGTATTTCTTTCTGTCATCCACCATGCATTTATATAGGATCAATTTCTCATATTTCATCTAATATACATCATTGACTTGGTTGATTATGAGTTGTGAATCACCAAAGATGTTCAATTGCTCCACTCTCCATTAAACTAAAATCTTCATGCCATTAATAAGAGTTTCATATTATGCAATATTATTTGTACAAGGAAAAATAATCTTGTATGCCTTAGGTAGCTAATACCACTATGGTGTTATGAATAGTAGCCCAACACCAGATTCCTATTGTGTAAATGAATTGTCAAAGAACATCACCCAAGTTTGGCATGCAACTATTAAAATTGATTCATCAGGGAAATAAATGTTCAGTGGAAAAAGGCTCTACATTTGTGCTTTTTCTCACTAATCAGTGATCACTTATCCTCTGATGGCCTTTTGCTCAACATCTTGAATGTCAAACTTGCTTAGTATCATGACCCACTTAGCTAACCTTCTTGTTAGAGCTTCCTTGTTGAGTAAGTACTTCAATCGATCAATTTTAGCAACCAATCATGTAGTATGAGCAAGTATGTAGTGTCTCAAATTTTGGGAAGCAAAGACAACTACCAAGAAAGCCTTCTTAATGGTACTTTAATTTATTTCATAGGAGATTAGCATAAAACTTAAATAGTAGATAGCTCTTTCTTTGTTATTATTGTCTTCTTGAGCTAGCAAGATACCCAAAGATGTCTTTGTTGCTAAGATGTACAAAATCAAAGGTTTCTTATAGATAGGAGGCATCAAGATCAGTGGATTAGAAATGTATTTCTTTATCTATGTTAAGATCTAATTGCAATCTTGGATTTAGTTATATTTCACACCTTTATGTAGACTCTTGGTAAAAGGTTGTGACCTATCTACTAGCTATGAGATGAATCTATGAATGGATTGAAGTATTCCTTGTAAGCCCCTCATCTAACTAATATTACAAGGTGGAGGCATGTCCATGATTGCTTTAACATTCTCTAGATCAACCTCAATTCCTTTTGCAAACACAATGTAGCCAAGTAGTTTCCTAGATATTATGCCAAATGCACATTTCTTGGGGTTAAGTCTCAAACTAAATTTCTCCATGTGATCTAGGATAGGTCCCAAATATTAAGGATGAGTATTGTGTTTTGTGCTCTTAACCAAAGTATCATCCACATAGTCTTCCACTATTTTATGCATCATGTCATGAAATATTGTAGTGACTTCCCTCTGATACATGACACTAGTATTTTTTAGACCAAATGGCATCATGTTCCAATAGAAATTTCCCCATGCACAAGTGAAAGTAGTCTTTTCTTGATTTTTTGGTGTAATTTTGATCTAATTATAACTAGAAAATTCATCCATGAGTGAGTACATCTCATATCCCGCTATCATGTCTACCATCATATCAATGTTAGGGAGTGGAAAATCATCCTTTGGACATGCTAAGTTCAAATCTCATAAATCTATATAAAAACTGATAGATTTGTCATGCTTGGAGACTAGAACAATGTTAGAAATCCATTTAGCATAATCAATAGTATGTATGATACCAACTTTTAGAAGTTTTTCCAATTTAGCTTTGTCAAGAAATGCAATATGAGGATGCATTTTCCTAAGTTTCTATTTGATTGGTTTAACTCCTGGTGCAATACACAAGTATGCATTATGAGATCAAGATCTAATCCTAGCATGTCTAAATATTTCCATGAAAAGTTTATCTTTTTCTCTTGGAAGAAGGTGATGAATTCCTCTTTTTCTTCTAGAGATAGTGACTATGCCAGATCTATCATGTGAGGTTGTTCCTCTATTCAAAATTTGATTAGCTATATCAGTTCTATCAACACTAATGATCTTTCCTTAAAATGACTAGGAAGTGCATCAAATATCTCATTCATAGGAAGCTCAAATTGGTTTTCACCTTTGGATACATCTTTTATTTTTAGTTTTTTAGGTTCTAACATTGCCACAATGTGGTACTCACCATCATACCTTTTGTTTCTTTTCTTTTTTATTGAATGACTGAGATAGTTGATGTCCTCTTTAGTCATGTTGATGCTTTTTTCACTAGTGGAAGATGTTATTGGTTTGATAGCATTTAAGTAGTCGGCAAGAGCATAGTCATTCTATAATGTGAGGACTTCACTAGATGCATTGGAATTCCAATCTATAAGCTCAGGATAGGTGAGTGAAAGATATATGGTAGGTTTGATTATGTTTATAATATAATCATTAAATTCTTGGACAAATAATTTGAGACCTAGATTGGCTTCATCTTCAAGTGTGTTTGAATGCCTTTGAGCACTAACACCATCAATTGAAGACTCAAGGACACTAGCTGGATATGACTCATTTGACCTAATCCTAGTTGATTCACCAACTTCAAGGAGGTTTTTATAGACATGAAATTGATCTATGTCTTTGTCTATGGTTTCTTCTAAGAGAGAGTCAAATTCATGCTCTTGAGAGTCTGTATTGTATGGAGACAAACTATAGAATTCCCCAACAGTGATGGGAACAAACTTTCCTATATCATCTAGATTTTACAAAGGTACTCACTGTGTAAAGCATGACTTGACTCCCCTTGTACTTTTTGGGTATGAAATGAATTAGTAGTATCATCAGAAGAATCACTATCACCACCCATGGTAATAACATGTGGTACAAAGTTATCTGGTTCTACAAAGAATTTAGCTAGATCATTAGTAATTTGATAAGGATTAGGATCCTCATTATCAACATTGTATTCCTTGTCATCAAACTCATCTTGTGACTCAATTTTAGACGAATTCTCAGGTTCTAGTATAAATTTGTTAATCCCTAAATGGAAGGGGATCTTATTGAAGCCTAGACTAGACATATCTCGATTCCTTCTAGCTATCACTTTGATAGGATCAATCAAATCACTTTTGTTGCATCTAATAGGACTAGTCCTCTTGTAGCAAAAATGTTTCATGAGTTTAAGACATAGACCATACTTTTTAGGAGTAATTCCATGAGACTATTTTGTGAGGTCCATTGGAGCCTCTTCTATTAGAATTGCTTTAGAATAACTAGGACGGGGGGGGGGGTGAATCAGTTATTCAAGGTCCAAATTTCCTATTCAAACTTTTCACTAAGTGTATTCAACCATTCATTCATCCAAGATTTAACTTATCTAATTAGCAAGTTATTATAAATCAACATGCAAGTATAAGACATAAGAAATCAACACATGACATAGTGATTTACATGGAAACCCAATTTGGGAAAAATCACCAGTAACATGTTATTGAATTTTCACCCTTTTGAAGTGATGCCCTGTGAAAGGCTTGCCTTGTTAAAGGCTTACAACAAAATGTTAAAAGTGACCTTTTTAGAGGATTTAACTACCTTATTAGAAGTGGGCTTGGTTAGAGGACTTTAGAACATTCACTTGGAATGCCACCCTATTAAAGGATTTACAAATGGTTGTTAGGCCAACCTAAGTCCATAGGATTTTTAGATCTAATAGAATTGCTAGAGAGTATTAGAAAATCTTGACCTAATTACAACATACAACTTATCTTGCAGATCTCAGATCACTTCTCTACTCATACCCTTGCCTAGCCTTCAATCTTTGTAACTCTTAACAGCTTGCCCTTCTCTCAACCTTTGTCTCCTTGAGTCTCCAAACTCAATGTACCAATGAAATCATCTCTTCATGACCACTTGTAGAAGTATACCTATGTGCTCTTCCTTTTCCTAGATGTCTCCTCCTTGACACCCTTCTAACCACTTCACAAATTTGGCTCTTTAGCAGCAATAGTATTAGTTGATGTTTGCTTCTTGGTCTATGACTTCTTAAATAGAAGTCTTGGAGTACCTTTTTGCACTCGATTCTTCCATTTTTCAATTTCAATTCACATGGATTAGGTAGGATTCATTATGTCTAACCCATATTTTGTATCCTCTAGAACTTCTTGAATAATCCTTTAGAGTTCACCCAAAAATTGTTTACATAGGATTCTATGCCAACAACTCATCATCCTTATCTTCCAACTCATTCACAAAATTCAATGCAATCACTATGTTAGCTTAGATTTGGAGAATCTTCATTGTTTGAAATAATGTAGTAGCTTAGCACTATTGAAATAATGGTGCTCGACACATACTATTTTACTCAGCATCAACTATGTTTTTCCTGATGCTCAACACCTAAAGATCACTCGGCACCAACTAAAATTTTTTTGATGCTCAACCCCTGATCTTCACTCAACACATGAAGATCACTTGGCACACACTATAAATTTTTGTTACTCAACTTCTACTAAGAATTTTATTAACTTCAACTAACTTTCTCGGCACCCACTAATGATCTTAGTTTAATCTTTGTAGTCAACCTTGTTACAACTTCTTCCTCCAATAATTCTAAGTGTGACCAACCGTTTTATCTTTGAGTATTTCATCAATAAATTACTTAACCATTGTCCTAATTTATCCTTGCACTTCATTACAACATCATTACTCGACCTTTCCCTTAGGTTCTCTTGTTACATCTTTTTGATCAAATCCTCTCCATCAATCAACTAAGTGATAGTACTTGGATCTTATAAGAAAATATCATCCCTAAAAATAGTAGCTTTGACGTCAATGAAAAAACAATGATTGAAAATATTCTTTTACAATAATCTCCCTCTTTGATCTTCAACACCAATGAGCTTTTCAATTAGATTTCCAACAATCTCCCTCTTTGGCATTGATGAAAAACCAAATTGATCAACCATCAGACTAAACTATTCAACCACAAGCTTACTACATTAGAATAGTAAGTCAAATGCCAAAAAGTAAATTGTAACATCACATCTCCTTCTACTATTTTGATTGGTTTATTTTAGCTTCTCTCTCTTTGTTGATATATCCTTGTTCTTTGTCTTTCTCCCTCTATATTGCTCATCTTCTGTTGTTCTAATCAACCTCTTACAACTTCTTCTTCTAAACATCTTCTCCCTCTTTTTTGATTCTTTATATTCAATAGTTCTTGATCAATTGTGTACTTCTCCCTCTTTGACAACAATTCCAAAGACATATTAGCATCTTAATATGCAAATGTAGCTCTTACAAGTTCATTCAATTTCTCCCTCTATCACCTTTCTTATGACTGATTTGGAATTTTAGCACTTCTACTACTTTAGGCATAGATCCCAAAGTAAACATCCTTTGCATCAATGTATAAAATCTTTAACATTTAGCTTATTTGATGTAGGACATACTTTCCTTTTGGTTCAAGTAGCCTTAGCTTGGAGTATCACCCCTAGCATAGCTCTAAGATACTCAAAAACATCTTTAGGTAGTGCTTTTGTGAAGATATCAGCAATCTATTCCTTTGAGCTAACATATTCCACCTTCACTTGTTTGTCTTCCACCAGCTCTCTTACATAGTGATACTTGATTGCAATATGCTTAGTTTTAGCATGCATTACTGGATTCTTTGATATAATAATGGCACTTGTATTATCACAATAAAGTGTCACAGGCTCAATTACCTCTTCCTTCATACCTTGCAACAAATGTTTGATCCATAAAATATTGGTGTGGTTTATAGTAGCTACTACATATTCAGCTTCAACAGTAGACTGTGAGGTGAAATTTTTATTTTTGTTGGTCCATGTAATCAACCTCTTTCCTAAGAAAAGTGCTCCTCCACTAGTGCTTTTTCTATCATCAATGTTGTCTCCCCAATATACATCAGTTTAGGCTTTCAGTTCAAACTTCTCATTCCTCCTCTAGTATAAACCAAACTCATTAGTTCCTTTCAAGTATCTCAATATTCTCTTCACTGCCATTAAGTGATTTTCTCTTAGATTTACAAAAAATCTTGCTACTATTCCAACAACTAATGCAATGTTTGGTCTACTATGTACAACATATTGCAACTTTCCAAACATTGACCTATACAATGTTTGATTTACTTTAGAAGACACATCATTCTTGGATAGCTTATGGCCTATTGCCATTGGTGTGTTGACTGATTTTGAGTCTTCTAACCCAAATGTTTTTAGTACTTATTTGATGTATTTGGATTGGGTTACAAATATTCCATTCTTCAATTGATGTACTTGTAATCCAACAAAGAATTTGATTTCTCCAAACATTGACATCTCAAATTTATGCTTCATTTGATCATAAAAGTCTTTGCATAAAACATCTTTTCTTCCAAATATTATATCATCAACAAAGATTTCTGATATCAAAATGTCTTTACCTTCTTCAACTTTGATGTACAAGTTGTTGTTGTCATCTATTCTTTCAAATCCTATTTTCATAAGATATTTGGGCAACCTCTCATACCATGCTCTAGGTGCTTGCTTCAATCCATAAAGTACTTTATGTAGCTTGCAGACCATGTCCTTGTTAGTCTCATCAACCAATCCCTCTGGTTGTTCTATGTAGACTTCCTCTTCCAGTATACCATTCAGAAAAGAAGATTTCACATCCATCTAGTAGAGTTTGAAACCTTTATATGTGGCTTTTACAAGTAATGTTCTTACTTCTTCCATTCTTGCAATAGGGAAAAGTGTCTCTCCATAATCTAGTCCTTCTTCTTGTGCATAGCCTTTGCAAACTAGTCTGGCTTTATTTCTTATTATCTCACTATTCTCATCAAGTTTGTTTCTAAACACCCATTTTGTACCAATCACATTCTTATCAGCTGGTTTAGGAACTAGAGACTATGTTTTGTTCTTCTCAATCTAATCTATCTCTTCTTTCATGGCTTTATACTAGTCATCATCTTGTAGTGCATCTTTCACTATTTTGGGTTCAACCTTGCTTTGTAGACATGATTCATTCCTGAGCCTATTCCTTGTCATTGGTATGGCATCGTTGTCACCAATTATTTGATCTACAAGGTGATGTCTTCTTACATACTTGGCTAATTTGGGTCCAATCCTTCTTTCCATGTTTGATTCTTTAGCTTCAGAGTCATTTTGTTCTTCTTCATCTGGCATTTCATCATTCCTTTCTTGCATACTATTTTTAGAATTAGAATGTGCATTTTCTACATTCTACAGCTCAGCTTCTGAATGTAGCTTGGCATTCATTACTTGAGACTCGGTAGATATTGAAGTTTGTTACTGATTCCCAGCTTGATTCGCAACATTGTCTTCAACTATCACTGCTTCATAGAAGTATACAAAGGATCTATAATCCTCTATTTGCTTTGACTCATCAACTTAAAATTTTGCATGCTCATCAAAATTTACATTTGCACTCTCCACTACTTTTTTAGTGTTAACATTCAAACACTTATATGCCTTACTTGTAGTGGAGTATCTAAGAAATATGCCTTCATCACTTTTTGCATCAAACTTTCCATTTCTAGTATCTTTTAGAATATAGCATTTACAACCAAATACTTTAAAATGTTTAACATTAGGTGAATTGCCATACCATAATTCAAAAGGTGTTGCATTAGTACCTTTCTTGACTTGAACTCTATTTAGTGTGTAGACTATAGTACTTATAGCTTCTCTCTAGTACTTTAGTGCAACATTTTTCTCCATCATCAAGGTTCTAGCACAATCAATCACTAACCTATTCCTTCTTTTAGAAATACCATTTTGTGGTGGAGTTCTTGGTGTTGATGTTTGCCTTTTGACACCTTTGTCATTGCAGAATATTTCAAACTCACTTGATGTGAACTCACTTCCTCTGTCTGATCTTAGGCATTTTAGGTTCTTTCCTATTTCCTTCTCAACTCTAGCCAAGTACCACTTAAACATTTTGAATGCATTAGATTTTTGCTTTAAGAACATAGCAGTCATCATCCTAAAATAGTCATCTACAAATAGCATTATGTATCTGTCTCCTAGGTAGCTTTACACTTCTATTGGTCCACATAAGTCAGTATGAACTAACTCTAGCACTTCCTTGGAAGTGTATGTTTTTCTTTTGAAACTAGACTCAGTCATCTTTCCTAGTTTACATTTTTTGCACATTGTGTTTTAGATTTCTTCAACTTGGTAAACCATTTGAATTTCTTTTTCTTGCTAATGCTAATTAGATTATAAAAGTTAAGATGACATAGCCTTTTATGCTATAACCAAACATCATCAAGTCCAACAAAAAGACATGTTGCATCCTCCATATCTAGGTAAAATAGATTACTCCTAGTTTGTTCACCCTTTCCTATCAAATTTCCATCAGTGTCATAGATCTTGGTATTTTTGTTTCCAAATTCAACTTTGCAACCTACATTGCCTAACTGTGATACACTCAACAAATTATAGTTCAATCCTTCAACATAGTATGCATTATCACATGAAATTTTCTTCGTAAGTTTAAGAGAGCATTTTCCTTTGATTTGACATGGGGCATCATTACCAAATCTAACACTACTTCCATCATATTGAGTAAATGTAATGAACTTACTTTTATCTCCTATCATGTGATGTGAGCATCCACTATCTATGATCCACTTGTCATTCTTGTTCACACAGGTAAACAATGTGGTTGCTTCATCTTCATCTTTGTATGATTCATCCTTCATGGCTACATAGACTACTTCATCATCATTCTCATCAGTCTTCTTCAAAAATGAAGCATCTCTTACCTTTCTCCTTGTAATCTTTGCTATCATCTTCTCTTTTCTTCTTAAAATTGTTTCCTTCTTTGTAGTTCTTCTTTTGTGGCCATCTTGCAGCTAAATGACCTACTTAATTGCAATTGAAACATATGATAGGGAGCTTACCTTTGAATTTTCCTTTTCCTCTATGGAATCTCCTAGCTAGTAGTGCTTCTAACTGTTCCACATCTTCCTCATCTATGCTGCTATCACTGGATGCATGTTTTCTTTTTCTTCTTTTCTTGCTTGATGCATCCTCATCAGTATCTTTTATTATCATCTTGGCCTTGAAAGTAGATTCAAGGTTTTCAGGTCTATAGTTGTCAAAATTGGATAACTCAAATGCAATAAGTCTTCCCACTATTCCTTCAAAGGTTAGTGTGTTCCCTTGTACACACCTCAGCTCTTGGATGGCTAAAACTCTAATAGAATAGATAGGGAGTAGAGTTCTTAAGTATTTTTTGATGGTTGTTTCTTCTTCCAATTGTCCACCTAGACTTCTTATTGCACTCACCACTTCTTTCATTCTTGCAACATACTGAGCAACATTTTCACCTTCCTCCATCTTCATGTCATCAAACTTTCCTCTTAGGCTTTCTCTCTTTTCTCTCTAGACATTCTGATCTCCTCCATAGATTTTTGATAAGGTTTTTCACATCTTGAATACAGTGTCATAGTCTTTAATGTCATCATATTCTACATAGTTAAGTGCAGAGGCAATCTCCAACATTGCTTGGTTATGCTCCTTCTTTTTGTTCAAATCATCTATAGTAAGAGGTCCTGCTCGAGTTACATGTTATGTTCCAATTAAGGTTTGTACATAGTCACCTATTGATCCAAGGTGCAATTTCATCAGACTCTTCCATGCAACAAAGTTGTCTTTTTTGAGCTTGGGAACTTCTCTCTTGGACATCTTGATCTTTTTGCTTCTAGTACCTTGAAACTATATCAGTAGATGGCTCTAATACCAATTGTTAGAATTTCTTTAAAATAATTGAGAGGGTGGGGGGGTGGGGGTGAATCAATTATTCAAGGTCCAAATGTCCTATTCAAACTTTTCACTAAGTGTAGTCAACCCATTCAACCATTCATTCATTCAAGCTTTAACTTATGTAATCAACAAGTTACTATAAATCAACATGCAAGTATAACACATAAGAAATCAACACATGACATAGGGATTTACATGCAAACCCAATTTGGGAAAAACCACCAGTAACATGCTACTCAATTTTTACCCTTCTAAAGTGATGCCCTAAGAAAGGCCTTCCCTGTTAAAGGCTTACAACACACTATTAAATGTGAACTTTTTAGAGGATTTAACCACCCTATTAGAAGTGGGTCTGGTTAGAGGACTTTAGAACATTCACTTGGGATGCCACCTTGTTAAAGGATTTACAAATGGTTGTTAGGCCAACCTAAGTCCATAGGATTTTTAGATCTAATATAATTGCTAAAGAAAATTAGAAAATTCTGACCTGACTACAACATACAACTTATCTTGCAAATCTCGAATCACTTGTCAGCCCATACCCTTTCCTGGCCTTCAATCTCTACAACTCTTAACAACGTGCCCTTCTTTCAAGCTTTGTCTCCTTTAGTCTCCACACTCAATGTACTAGTGCAATCATCTCTTCATGACCACTCATAGAAGAAAAGCCTTTGTGCTCTTCCTTCTCCTAGATGTCTCCTCCTTGACACCCTTCTAACCACTTCATAGATTTGGCTCTTCGGCAGCAAAAATATCAATAGTTCTTTGCTTCTTGGTCTATGACTTCTTAAATAGAAGTCTTGGAGTACCTTTTCCTACTTGATTCTTCCATTTTTCAATTTCAATTCACATGGATTAGGTAGGATTCATTTCATCTAACCCATATTCTATTTCTTCTAGAAAATTCTTGAATAATCCTTTAGAGTTCGCCCAAAAATGGTTTACATAGGATTATGTGCCAACAACTCATCATCCTTATCTTTCAACTCATTCAAACAAATCAATGCAATCACTATGTTAGCTTAGATTTGGTGAATCTTTATCATTTGAAATAATATGGTAGCTTATTACTATTGAAATACTGGTGCTCAACACATACTATGTTACTCGGCATCAACTGTGTTTTTCCTGATGCTCAGCACCTGAAGATCACTCAGCACCAACTAAATTTTTTTTGGTACTCGGCAGCTAATATTCACTTGGCACATGAAGATCACTTGGTACACACTAGAAATTTTTGTTACTTGGCTTCTACTGAGAATTTTTTCAGCTTCAACTAACTTGTTCGGCACCTACTAATGATCTTAGTTTAAGTTTTGCAGTCAACCTCGTTACAACTTCTTCCTCCAATAATTTTAAGTGTGACCAACCTCTGTATCTTTGAGTATGTCATGAATTCATTACTTAACCATTGTCTTAGTTGATCCTTGCACTTCATTACAACATCATAACTCAACCTTTCCCTTAGGTGATCTTGTTACATCTTGTTGATCAAATCCTCTTCATCAATCAACTAAGTGATAGTACTTGGATCTTATAAGAAAATATCATCCCTACAAATAACAAGTTTGACATCAATAAAAAAATAATGATTGAAAACATTCTTTTGCAAAAAATTTCCTCTTTGATCTTCAACAACAATGAGCTTTTCAATCAGATTTCCAACATCCTCTTTATATATCCATGTAGCAATAGCTCTATTTTTAGCTTCCTCCTTAAGATGTATAGTAACCTTGACAATGGTGCCATCATTCTTAGTTTGAGTTGTCAACACAAATGATATCTTCACTTTAGATGGTCTCCCATAATGACAAGGATACTCAAGAAGAGATGTCAAAGGTAGAACTAGTTCTATGTGATATTCACCCATTCTAGTTTCTTTTAGCTTGAGTGACTACTTGATTTGCTTCAGCTTGCTATGATGATAGTTTGTAGATTCTCTATTAATAGGTACAAACATTTTAGTAGATTTCAGCATGTTATAGGTATATCTAGTACTTGCAAGTATGGTGACTTCAAATCCATGAAATGGGAACTTTACACATTAATGCTAAGTGGAAGGCATAACTCACATCTCATGTATCCATGGTCTTCCTAGTAGAATATTGTAAGCTAAGGGAATGTTGAGGACCTTACAAGTGACATCACTTTCTACAATCTACCAATATGGAGAGGCAACATCACAATACCTAAAGAGTTTTTCTTGACTTTATTATATGCTTTGATAGTTATCTTGTGATGAGGATTGATGGACTCTTCAGAATAGTCCAATTGTCTAAGAATATTAGTAAAGAAAATGTTTAAACCAGCTCCATTATCAATGAGCACATGATAGACATGTTTCTAGTGTATCATGACCTCAATATATATTTAGAGGTTCATTATGTAGATGATTCAGTGAATTTTCATCCTCCTCAGAGAAAGACATATAGTAAGGTGAGGTAAGATGACCTACCAAAGATTGGAACCTCTCAAGATGAAGATCTTGAGGTACATTTTCCTCATTGAGGGCTTTGCCAAGAATCTACCTATGAGTAGGAAATATTTTGAGAAGTTCAAAGATCATGATTTAAGCATTAGTTTTCTATAACTAATTGAGGATACTATAGCTAGTAGCCACAAAAGTTGTTGCAAGTTTTATTCCTTTGCAAAATGGACTAGCAAGAGGTTTGTCTTTATGTTTTTCTAGCTTAGGAGTAAAAGGCGTAGGGCCTTTGAGTACCAACTTAGCACAAGAACGTGTAATAATATTGGCACAAGATTGTGATGGTTTATTGTTAGATGTGATAGAGGTAGGTTCCCTTAAGACAAATGGTGTCTTAGGTTTAGTTTTGTCTTGTTTTCCCTTGATGGTAATAACATCACAATACTCAACATCCACTATTTCAACCATGCAGACTATCTCATCATCATCATTAGAGTACATATAGTTGATCTTATTATGAGATTTTTGTTTTGAGTTTTCTTCATTTTCATAAGATGGGAATGGCTCCTTGAAAGCCTTGCAATCTATGTTCTTGTTATGTCTATCCATGTCAATGTCACCATCATCAATTAGGTCTTGGATTTTGTGACACAAGTTGATGCAATTTCTAGTTTTGTGACTTTTATTTTGGTGATATTCAAAAAATGTGGTTTCATTCCACCATAGTGATCTTAGCTATGGATCATAATAACAAGAGTTATCCAATGGATAAAAGAGCTTTTTTTGTAGTAAGGTCTAGTAGAACACATCCAAAGGTTCACCCAAAAGTGTAAATTCTTGTTTTGAGCATGTAACCCAATATGAACTCTTTGGTTTGTTTGCAAACTTCTTGTTGTTAGAAGAACATTTCTCAACATTCTTGGATGCTTTGAGATTGTCTATAAGATTGAAAGCTACCTTATCAGGTTTAGGAGTAATGTTTTTAACAACTCCATCATGCACAACCTCTTGATTTTTGTTTGCATTCTTATATTTGTCCTTATTAGAGGTTGATCCTTGTTTAGTGTCCTTTTAAAGGGTTAACTCACCCTTTTTGACAATGAATTTCTCTATCTAGATAGATTGTGTGACCATGTCTTCAAATGTGTGTGGACCTTGAAGTTGAACTTTATTCCCAAAATTAGGTAAAAGATTATCCATAAAGATATCAAGTTTTTTTGTGTCAGGGATTTTGCATGAGTATTTGGTGTAAAATTTTCTCCATCTCTGAAGGAATGTGAGGAAAGGTTCCCCAAGTCTATTTAAGGTTACACAATTCTCAAATGTTAACCAGGTGTTGTATGTTGCAAGAGTACTATTGAAAAAATAGTTTTGTAATCTCATTGGATGTTTTAATACCAGTAGGAAAGTGTAAAAACCATTCCATAGCCTAACACCTAGACTTCTTGGTAATAGACACATGAGATATGTGTGATTATGAGTAAATTCCATAGACAAGGCACCAAATTCTTACAAATGATCTTGGGGATTAGTAGTTCCAAAGTATTTATCATACTTAGGTAACTCAAATCCTCTTGGAAAAGGAGGCGTGTCTATTCTCTTGTCAAAAGGAAATGGACAAAGAGCATCTAGAGTGTATGCTTTTGTAGGTTTGTCATTATCACACATCATTTGGGCTAGTTGGCCTTGCATGATCTTTAGTTGTTTTTACAATTTAGATGTCTCAATTTCCTCTTTAGGTGTAATGATAGTTTCAACATTAAAGTGGTGAGGTAGCTTGGCTCCCTCTTGAACAAGTTTCAGAAAGTATTTCTCTTTCTCTTTGTTAAGCAAGATCTTCATGAAATTCAAGAAGTTTTTTTCATTACAAAATTTTTTGATATGTTTAGGGAGTAATTCTACCTCTTCTTCATTCTCATCAGTAAAGAGCTCCTTATGTCTTTTAGTTCTGTGTTGATCTTGGTCTCTACTATGTTCTCCATGTTTTGGTTCTTGATCATCCATTTTAGGGATGTGATAAGTTTTAGTGTATGTTGGTTGAAAAGGTTCTCTAAATAAGAATTCAGCTATGTTATTTGGATATGTATAGCCTTTTCTAGTTTTATGATCCTCTTGATACAAGGGGTTCCTAGTTTGTCGTAAGTTTATAGAAAATGTTCTCTGAACATGAGGAGATCTGACAGGTGAAGAAGATTTTGAAAACTTTTCACTAGATTAATTTGACACAAACTATGTATAAACTAAGCAGTGAACTCTACTAAAATTATGACCTCTAGCTCTACTTCATCTAAATTTGGGAGGATTAAACATGTTTCCACCTCTTGGTGCTACAGTCATAGAAAAAGACAAAAACTGAAAGCCTAGACAAGGACAACACTAGAACACAGTCTCAAAAAAAAAGCAAGATAAGAGTTTTGTATACTAAGGTACGATTTGTCTCAGTAATAGCTAGAACAACCAAAGATTGTGACTATCATGACAAAAATTATGAAAAACATGAGAGGAACAAAACAAGATAATTGAGAAACGAGACTAGTCCATGCATACATCACAAGTTGTTAGCTAAGTAAGACAACATTGGTTGACACTATTTGTCAATAGAAAAGTGGTATGATGTTGCAGAGACAAACCAAACTTAGAGAGTAGATAGCTCTGATAGAATAGTTTGATAGCTTTAGGACAAGACCCTACATGAAGATTCTTAGGGAACGTGCAAGAAGACCCAAAGAAGGTCACAAAGATTTAGAAAAAAAAAAATTAGGAATGTGTCCTCACACAAAGATTTGCAAGTGTCAAGTGAGGAGTTGATAGACTGAAAAAAGAACAAAATTTTGGCATAAAAAGATAGTATTTGTAAAATCTTGTGTAACAATTTTTAGGGAGTCATGCAAGGACTAAGATAGAGTTTCATAAGGAAATTCTAATAGAGTACTTTCTTACATGAAATTTTGTAGAACTAGGTGTGAGAATCTAGATAGATTGACAACTTTGAGTGGATTTTGAAGAGATTTTGCAAGTTTTAGATAGTTCTAAATAGATTGTTAATCATGTTTACAAGTTTTAGATAGATAACAATGTAGTTCAAGTTTTGGATAGCATTATGGTTTCAAAAAGATAGGTTTTTTTTTCAGATAAACACAAGAATCAAGTAGCAGTTGCAAACAAACCAATCAAGGGAAAAGTAACTCAGATGGATGGGGGAGTCTTGACATTTTTTTTGTTTGATAGGTTTGGATAAGTTAAAATACTCAATAAAAAACATGCATTATCCTATAACCAAAAATACTAGAGAAAGAAAAACCTTTGTCCCACAACTTATGTGCATGCGTGCACCTCACACAACCATGTCACCCCACTAGAGGGCAGCCATCTTTTTGGTGTATTTCAAGTGCTCAATAACATATAGACTAAATGAACACCCTTGTGGTAGGGTTCAAGCATGTATACCACCTTGTAACACCTAGGTACATGCCTATGGTGAGTATCTATAGGAGAGATTCTTCCCCCTCCTTGCACAAAGATTATGCCCCCTTTTAGAGGTGAGTTGGGTAGTAACTATCTAAGAGGTTTTTATTTGGATTCCATTCATAGTAACCCCTAGTGTCTTTGCAAGTGAATTTAAGTCTAATAACCCACACCAACATCTAAAAGTGCACACACTTGACTAGAAAGATTGGGGTCGGGGCTAGCTAGTGCAATAGATAGAGCCTCCTCTTGATATGCAATATCAGGAATCAAGAGAAAGAAATTGACATGGCTTTTGAGTGTTTCACTCTACAAAGATTCTTTATTATAGTGAGTTGGAATCTTTGGCAAAAGGAGAGTGCTCACTTGGGTCATTCTTAGAGGTTCGATCACTCTAGTAGGCCTTCTAAAGGCTGACTCAGACTAGTGGTTTGGATCTAAGGGTCCAAGTTTCTAATTTCCCTCAAGGGGAAAGAGCATACTCCTCTACCTCGTTACCTTACCAAAATACAAAAGACATGTTCATCATTGAGTTAGCTTATCAATTCCACCTTGTCTTATTTTAAGACTTTGATCCCCTAAAAGGAAATTATCATTTCTTCATCAAAGGCTTCATTGGGAGAACCACTAACTTTCTTACCTCCCTTAGGTACTATATTTTAGAGGCTTCTAGGTTTCTAATTTATTCTTGGGCATCACTTCCAAGTAGCAAAGAGCATACTCCCCTATTCCTTTATCTTGCACCCTATGAAGCTCACAAGCCCTATTTTTACTATGTGTGGAAAGTAATAAAAGAAGACATGATGTTTAAGTGGATTTGAAATGAGTCTTTTATGTGTGTATCTTTCACAAATATCCTACAATCACACAATTAGTACATGTTTCAAGTGTTTTGATAAGGTGTCTTCGACATATTTCCTATAAATCACTATCAAGCTATTTAAAAACTAGAAATTAGAAAGAAAATACTTCATAAAACACCATTAGTCAAATGCATAATGATAAAACAAAATTTTGGAAACTGTATTTGCATATGTTGTAAAATTTCACACGAGATCACACATAGGCCCACATGAGAAAATGGTGTGCACTGCATGAGAAACCATGCATTTATGCACTTTTTGGCATGACGAAGTGTGATGAAAGGGGAGAAATCCTCAGTTCTTCATGCCAAAATGAGATTTCTTGTATGAACATGTGGAAAATGGTATGGATGACGATGAAAAAATCATTAAAAATGCAAAAAATAGAGTAAATGAGGCAAGAAAATTTGATTTTTCTAGCCCCTTGATGGGTGCCAAAAATGTATATGTGAAATGTGGGCATCAAATCCTCACATACACTTCAACAGGTTCATTATCTAAAAGATCATCTTGAAACAAAAATTTGATTATTCATCCAAATAATCCAATAGTTCGACCTGTTGCCTTCTAACTAGATAAATTTTACCTTTGCTCCTAGAATGAGAGGCAGGCAATGAAACCTCTAGTACAAAGGATTTGTAGCTAAATGAGAATGAAAATTATACTAGATGATATGTAATTAAGCTAATAAATAAAAGAGTATACTATGTTAAATGAATGCATTTTTAAAATCTAGATCATATTATAATACAACAAATAAAAGCTACGAAAGTGTGAGCAAGATGATTAAATATTCTAGCATAAGTTCGATGCAAATTCAATTCAACCTTTTTAATGAGGAATTGAAGGCTCCTTAAATAGAACCCCAAGATTGATTGACACTCAAGATCAATCAGAATGAATGGTCAAGATTGAAGATGAAACTCAGTTAGAATGGAAAATTCCTTATAGAAAGGGAGTTAACTAATTTCTTTTGAGTGGAATAAGGAGTTAAGTGATTTAATTCCTTTTCCAATTTTAGTCCACCCAGAGTTTCCATTTTTGAACTAAAGAGAAGATTTGGAGAGAATATTTAATTTAATAAAATAGAATATGACCTCATAAATGGATAAACTTTAATTAATTGAATAATTAAATTCAAAAATTAGTGTGAGGACATTATTAAATTAAATACATTTAATTCCTTTGTACATTAGCGAAAGAGGTAGTTTTAATTTAATTAAAGTATGAATGCTTATAATTAAATTAAGCTTAATCAATAGGTTTAATATAGCTAATTTGAGTCGATACTTTAGGAATTAAATAAATAGTGTGATTAATGTAGTTTAGGGTTTTGTACATTTGACACTTAGGTCAAGTAGTGAGTCTCTGAATTAGAAGTGCCTAGTAAAATAGGACTTAAGAATGATTGAATAGACTAGAATTGGATTAGGATGGAAATGTGCCAATTTTGGGGTATTACACTCAAGTACTTTGACTCCTTAAGACTTGATTGATTGGATTGGTGAGTTGGAAGACTACTTTGAGCTTGAGGATATTGAGGATCCACTCAGAGTGAGGTTGGTATGAACTAAGTTGAAAGGACATGCTACTCTTTGGTGGAAAGAATTGCAAAGAGATGGAGGAGAGGAAGGTGAAATGAAGATCATTAGATGGAGATTGATGGTGACTAAATTGAAGACTGAGTTCATTCCCACTAATTATGCACTTGAGTTGTTTAAGAGGTTGTAGAATCTAAAATAGAAAGATATGTCCATGAAATATTATACTAAGGAATTCTACAAGTTGACTATTCAATTTGGGCATAGATAATTAGCAAAGGATAAGGTAGCTCAATACATTAATGGTTTAAGCTTCAATATTCAAGACGAGGTTGGTATGATGAATCTTTCTTCAATTGAGGATGGTGATCAATATGGCCTAAAGGCAAAAGATAAGTTGAAAAAGAAAAGTCAAGGTAATGCTAGAGGGGAGGAGAAGTCAGATAGCTTGACACAAGATAAACTGAGTGCAAAAGGTGAACCAAAATCTATTGATTAGAAGAAAAGGATAGGAGCATGTGGGTTCAGAGGTAATTGTTTCAAATGTGGTAAAGAAGTGTATAGATCTTTTGAATGTCCAATTGGCAGGACACCTGCTATTGTGAATGAGTTTGTAGTCTAGGATAGTTGGCCTAAGAAAGGAAAGAGTTTGTTGGCTCATCAAGTACTAGTTGGTGAGAGGACATGGGATTCTTGTCAGAGGAGTATTTTGTTCAAGACTTTTTGTAAGTCTAGTGGTAAAGTCTGCAAGGTGATTATGGATGGTGGTATTATGGATAACCTTGTTGTTGAGGAGATGGTTCAAAAACTTATTTTTAAGAAAGTGAGACATCCTTACCCTTCTAGGATTGGATATTTTTAAGGAGAGAATACTTTGGAAGTGAGGGAGAAATGCCTAGTTGATTTGTAGATTGGGCAGTATAAGGATCAAGTGTTGTGTAGTTGTCATGTGTTTCTTGGTAGACCTTGGCAATATGATTGTAGGGTTGTGCATTACTATCTCAAGAAAGTATTTACTATTGAGAAAGGTGGTACAAGATTTTCCCTTATTCCTTTGTAGAATGAAGAGCTTGGTAGGAAGAACTTGAGTATTGGTAGCCAAGTGGAGTTGGCAGATTCTAGGAAGGTTGGAGATTGGTATAGAAATCAAACGTGTAGCACACTGAAGATGGATGTGAAGAAGCAAAAGAAGAATAAGGGAAAGAGTGTACAAGTTGAGGACCTAGAGGACATGTATGTGAAGAACCAATTTTGGATTTATGTGTTGAATCCTAGAAGATGTTCTTTTAGCTACTAAGAACATCTTTTCAAACTTGGGGTGTCTAATGTAGGAGCATCCTAGGCTTACTTGCAATCCTACATGTTTAGAGGGATTTTGGTTTAAAGTTGTGGAGATTGGTAGATAATAGTGCTTTAGAACTCAGCATGGTCTATGAAACTTGGCATGGTTTTTAGAACTCAACATGGTCTATGCAACTTGGCATGGTTTGTGGAACTCAACATGGTCTATGGAACTCGGCATGGTCTATGGAGCTCGGCATGGTCTGTGGAACTTGGCATGGTCTCTAGAAGTTAGCATGGTCTTTAGAACTTGGCATGGTCTCTAGAACTTGGCATGGTCTCTAGAACTCGACATGGTCTCTAAAACTTAGAAATGCTTGGGAATTTACTGGTGCCTGACATGACTTTTCTGACACTCCGTTTGGTCTTGGTTTCTATTGGTGCCAAGTTTTTTGTGAGATGACTTTTGGCATTTAATTTATGTATGGTTATTTAATTTAGTGTTTTATCTGACTTGTGGCTCTACCTATGTTTAATGTAAGGGATTCAATTTAGTTTGTAATGAACTAGGCCAACTTCTAGCTTGGTTGGGTATAAGTAAAGGGTTTTGTAGAATCTTTAGTTAGTATGAGGATAATGATTCATTTTAGCTTGGAGAAGGGGATGAAGTGTAGATGTATATTTTTAAGAGCTAGGGTTCTAACTTAGGAACCAAAGGATTTCCTAGTGGATCTAGGGGTACAAGTGTGAATTCTTCTTGGTTTTCTTATCTAGTTCTAGATCAAAACTACTTAGAATTGGTGTGTGGTAATTGGATCTTGTGGAATCTTACAAAACTTGTATTATAATTTCTATTTGTATTTGGCCCTAATGTTGAAGGCCTTAATGCTAGGAATATTGCACATAATCAATTATCTATTAATAAAGAGCCTTGACTTGACATTAGATCTTGCATTATTATTGTTTAGTTGTGTTGTTTCCATTGTGTAATTATTTTCTAGGGATCTGGACATCCCTTTTGGGGATTCTCCTACTTTGCACTGTGTCAAGATTAAGGAGGGGCGCTAGATAATTCTTGTGTTGGCTCCCTTGCAAATGCCAATTCTACCTTCTCAATCTCATCCACACTCACCAAAATAGGATGGTTGCATAGTTTTTCCTTGGTTGTGGAATCAACCAATATCTTCTTCATATCCTCCTCTATTAAGGGATTTATTTTCTTAGTGGAGTTATTAGAAACATCCTTGATCTTTACTATTTATTTTTGTTGATTCTCTTTGTCCACATGAGGTGTACTGACACTCGATATATGTACCTTTGGTACATTCTGATCTTGTTTTTTCTTTTCCTTAGTTGTAGCCTCTCTATCTACTTATTTTATAGTGTCTTCCTCATGTCCTTCCCTTACAGATTCATCTTTTTTTATCTCAGCTTTGGCTTTACCTACTTCCATGGGTGTTTTTTTATTTGACTCAACTATTGCTACCCCATATATCACTTTCTATAGTTGGGTGGTCTTTTGAATGACATCTTTAATATTGTTTTGTAAAATGTTAAAGATGCTATATTTTGGAGAAAATATCCCCTTATACTTATTAATGGCCTTTTTCATTATAGACTTGTCCAAGCTTGGCATTACTCTAGCTAGAGTAGTCTCTCTGATATTATTTTTAGTTGAGAGATTGTATTTCCACCTTCGCTTGACTCTATAAGATAGACTTTTGGGTAAAGAGTTAGCAATCTCAATTGTATTTTTCTTAAAAGTTGTCATCATGGTATATATAGATTCTTAAACTTTATTCATTTCTATCTTCCCATGTTTATCAAATTCAACATATGTGAAACCTGATAAATCAAAATTGTTCTTGATATTATCACACAAGTTGTCCAAATCAAAAGGGGGACTGTGACTTACCACTTTGAATTGGTTGTTGTCATTTGACTCAGTCCTCTAATCATCTAATTTAGTTGGAGCTATATATTTCCTCTCTTTTCTTTGATCAAGTTCATATTCCTTAGTAGTTTTACTAGCTCTCTTCCTTTTAGGCTTCTCAACTTCCTGAGTCTTCTTAGCAGTAGCTACAAGAACTACAGGCTTTTGTTGTGAAGGTTTCGTAGCTTTTTTGGGTTTTCTTGTTATTGGCTTTCTTTCTTTTCTCTTCTTCTTTTCTATAGCAATAGGTGCTTCATTGGCTTCTTCTCCCTTAGAACCTTCATCAAATTCTTCTTCTTCTTCTCCTTGGTTCTCATCTTGACCTTGTGTGAGAGAAAGTGGTACTTGGGTAGGTGCATCTTCTTCATCATCCTCTTCTTCTTCATCTCCTTCTACATCTTCACCATATTGTTCCTTGATCTTTATCACAATTTTGTTCTTCTTCCTCATCACATAAGTTTCCTTCAAGTTTAATGTGATTTTATACTTGGCTACATCATAATTTACAAATGTATTAGCATTATTATCTACTTCCTCTGCCAGTAAAGTAGTGATGGTTGCAGATGCCTCATCCACATTAATTTCATAAGGAAATGGTATGAGCCATCTCACCCTTGGAACAACATCTTGAACATAAGTGAAATCAAAATCAACTAGAAAACAAGAATCATTGAGATGTTTGTCTACTAGTGATACTAGTATCATCTATCTTTATTTCGTTGACTTCTTAAAGTCTTCAAAATAACTTGTCATTATAGTCTCAAGATTATTTCCAATTTTCTCTATGTATTCTTCAATCTATACTTCAATATACCTATTGATTTTCCAAGAAACTTTACCAAATGAGGTAAATTTGTTATGCACATAGGAAAATATAGAAACAAATATTGAACCAAATTTGCATTGTGTACTTGTTGTCTCTCTTATGGCTCCCAAGTTTTTTGATAATTGTAGGAGTTGTAACTTAGCAAGGTCAAAAGAGTGGTCCTTCTTTACTATCTTATAGCCTAAATCCATAGCTATACATGGTACACTATTCAATCTACTAGATTGAAAAAACTTATGTGCAATGATGCTTACTACAAATGCAATTAGGGGAATCAATGTTTCTATCTATGGCCATCCCTCTCTTGTTCTACACTACCCATGTATTCTTCTCAATTGCCTCTTTTACATCACTCCTCATAGTCTTTGTTCTATCTAGGGTAGGATTCCATGTTACCCTTTAAATAATTCTCTTTGTGATCTTGATAGGGTCATCTTCTAACAATACAAAGTTTTCATGTATTCAGCTGAGAACTATCTTAATCCACTATGTCTTGAATATGTTAGGAATATCTAGGGCACAAATTAACCCTTTTCTCTCTACAATTTTTTTCCTCTTTCACCGCTCTATTTTCACATAATTTTCCATACAAGTCTTTAATTTCCATGTCTCCTATACTTCCCATCTTACAAGTGTAGCAATAGCTTCCATTTTGTATAATTAAAATGTGTGGTGATATCATAGATAATACACCAAATAGGTATCATTTATATGCAATGTCAGCCATTTCCTAGAAATGGTTGTTTAATCTCATTACTAATAAATCGATCATTTAAAACTTCCTTTCCTTCCTTAACCATGATAGTAGAAGATCTAGATGCCATAAAAACTATATAGGGTTTGCATAAATTCAAATAGTGTAGGTCGGTACATGACAAATGCCTTGAAAAATATGATGTTTGGTGTTGAGTAGCAGTTGAATTTAGTATGAAAAATCTTGAGTCTATTTCTCCAATTCACCTTATGTTCTTTGTGCTCTCTTAAGTCTTGAATGATTGCAAATGAGTTGAAAAATGACCATAGCCCTTGAAACTTCATAATAAATGCTTAGTACTTACACAAATGTAAGCTTGGCTCTAATAGAAATTTTTGAATCACTTAGCTTCCATGTAATTCCTACCATACTTGGCAACCACAACAAGCTCGGTCAACATTATCACCTTTAATAACTTGACAAGAATTAAACTTTCACTTGGTAGAAACACAAAAACTTTCCATGCTCAGAAACAACATAAAAACTTATAGATTTCTTCTAAGTTCTAACCAATAATTTTCATCTAACTTCATGCATATATATGATCTTTTTAGAACTAAATCCTTGGAACTAATGTATAATTGAACTTTGAAATATCAGTCCCACACATACCTCTTGATTGCCCAGTTGGGAGTGGTGTAATCACCTATTCATTGGATGAAGTGATCCCATCTAAACTTGATGTGTTGCAATGTTCCTTTTTCTTCCATGTCTTTTTCATCTACAATTTGACTTCTTCAACACCAACCTTTCATTTTTCTTTATTGAATTCACTGCTAGGTGCTTTTTTCCTTAATGGAAAATTTTTGCTAATGTGACTAGTCTTCAAACAACCAAAGCATGTAGTTTGAGTCAACCATCTACTATAGTCACTTATGAAATGATTTCTAATGCAATTTTCAGAAACATGTCAATACTCTTGACAATAGTGACAAGTATACCTTCTATTGTAATCCCAATTGTAGGATCTATCATGATGGTTTGCATTGGCTTGCTTGTTTGATGACTAGTTAGGCTTGCATCTACACTTATATGCTCTATGTCCATACTTCTTATAGTTGTAGAAGTAACTTTCAAATATTTGTCTACTTGATGTCTTGGTATTACATTCATGTGCCTCGTGTCCTTGATTGTTGCACTTATGATAGTTACCCATGAATTTCTTCTTAGGGTTTTGATTTACATTTTTTCTCTTGCAAACATTTATTGTATGACCTATTTTTTCATAATTATGACTATTAGGTTTGTAGTTCTTACCTTTGTTTCTTCTTTGTTTACAAAAATTAGATGATTCTCCTTCTTTAGTTATACTGTAACCCAATCTAATAGTATCACTATTGGATCTAGGAGATCTCATCAATTGCTTAAAATACTTGATGGCTTCATTAGGTTTATTGAATCTTTTAGTGAATTATTTTTCTCTTTTCAAATAATTTCTCAATTGTTCATTCTACAACTTTAGTGTTGTGATATCAATATCCTTTTCATTCAATTCATGGTTTGAAATTATCATTTGATTCAATGTTTCCTATTGAATGTAAGAAATTCTATTCACCTTTGATGTCTTCCCTTCTAGATTGTTGTTCAGTATCCTTTTGTCATCTTCAATCATGACTTTTTCTTCGTCATCTTTCTTTTTCTTCTTAGTACCTCATATAGAAATATTTATTAGACTTATTGTTCTATCTTACTATTTCTAACCTATTTAGTTAGGGAACCATTGTTTTCCATTAGATTTGCAACTACTACATCAAATTCACTTTATTTTCCATCTGCAAACAATTCAATAGTGTCAAACTCTTGGTAATGTGTGTCATTCTCCTCAATGGTTATCTCTTTCCTTCTCTTTAGTAAGAATTTTAAATCATCTCTTTCTTCATTCAACTTATGTATAGAAAGTTAGATTTCAATCTTCTAGTTATCAATAATCTTTTTGAACTTGCAGACTTCCATCTTTAGGTTTGTTCCTCAAAGCTACAAATCTTTCCTTTATAGAACCAATGCTCTGATACCAATTGTTGGAAACACAATAGGAAAAGTAAACTCTAAGAGGGGAAGTGAATCATTCCTTCAAAAATTTAACCATAAAATCATTTACCGCATGTCCATCTCATAATTTTCATGTAAACTAAAATAGCTAGTGAAACATATTCATTCATGAAAGAAAATGACATTCAACATATGTATGACATAAGATATTTTGTTACCCAGAAACTCTCCAATGAGAAGGTAAAATTAGGGTGGTGATGACACCCACAAATGTTCATTACTACAGTTGGAAAGTGTATCCAATTGAGGTTACAAAGTTTGATCATAAACTATGATCTACCCTATGAAAGGCCTACCCTGTTAAAGGCTTACAAGATTGTTAGATCTTATCTTATTCAAGTATTTCAACACCATGTTAGAAGTGTTCCTAATTAAAGGACATAAAGTTAGAATGAAGTAAGAACCATGTTAAAGGATTTACAGTAGCATGTTAGGACTACTTTGTTAAGAGATTTAATTGATTCACCTATTAGAATGTCTCAACAATGATCCTATGGTTAGCACTATATTGCTAGATAACAAATCACCTCTTTGCATGTATCCTTGATTCTCTCTGATTAAATGTGTCACTTCTATTATCTAACTCCTTTCCTCTATTCTCCTCTAACTAATTTTTTTATGTATAACTTGATTCACAACTCCTTAGCCACCATGAATTCTCTACTTGTGGATGCAAACTTCTCTCTTTGCTCATACAATATTTAGGGATTGTCTTCCTTAAGAAGACCTAGGTGACTTAGGGTTAGGTATGAATCAATGATTATGATTCACCCTTCTTCTTTTTTAATCCATCCCTTTTACTAATTATTTGCATGTACTATATAGGGATTCTCAATATAGATTCATCCTTATCATTTAGAATAAAAAAAAAATCATTAAATCAACTAAAAAATGGTTTACATAGAAGTTTGTGCCATTACAAACAACTTTGTCCAAAACTATTTTACTTGCACTTGAAGTTTCTAATGGTCAGCATCCACTATATCTTCAATGTTGTAACTCGGCCTCTGAATGACTCATCATCAACTTTCGTCTTGCCACTTGAGTGACTCGACACTTAATAGTTGACACATATTGTATATCTTCCTCAGCATATACTACATGACAACTTATTCTTGACATAAATTACTTGTTTGGCATGAACTAAGTTCTATCTTGTAAATGACTTAAGTGTATTATTACTCATATGTCAAAACCAATATGAGATTAATAGGTCTAAGGTCTCACATGTGGAAAAGATGTAAAGACTGTGAGCTAATAGTAATTTGTAATTACAAAAAGATGTAAAGTTTTGTGATATCTTAAGGAGGGCCTATTATAATTAATTAAGAAAGCGTCAAGGCTGACTCAAGGAATTATTTTTATGATCTGATATAGAGGAAGGTTATTTTACTTGTGGTGAAGTATGTGATAAAAGCATTCAAGTTTGTGACATGTAAAGTATTTGGTAAATGTGAGTAAGTGATCCATAAGACTATTAAATGTGAAGCTAGTGATCTAGTATTGAGATTTGAAGAAGTTTTGTTGGGTCCATCTACCTTCTACAACTCTTAACAGGTTTGGAACAACTCCTAGAAGGGTTGGAATCTCCTAACAAGGATTCAAAGTCTCCTAATAGAATTCATCCTCCTCTAAGGAAATTTTATATTAGTACATAATTTGTGGGTAACATCCCCAATGGGGTTTTCCCTCTGATAAAGGTTTTTTTCTAGTTAACATATCTATTGTTATTGTGTGTGAGTATCTTGTTATGGTTGTTGATTATATTGTTTAAATGCTTAAAGATTAATAAGGTTGATAAGTGTTTTAACTATTGAATAACTGATTAAACACCCCCCCACCCAATATAAGTCATGTTAGTGGAATTTACTTTCTAATAGAATCCCCCTTTTTATTTTCACTCTTTTCTAATATTTTCTAAACCCCAAACACAAAGAGTCAATTTCTAAAATCTCAAAGGTCATACATATTGGATGCAATTGATTAGTTGTGTATTGTCTTTGATGTTACACAAATGATCATCATCATTAGTCAGTGCATGCTAAGCTCACTCGAGCAATGAAGATGGTTTTTTGTGTCTATAGAGTATTCTTATCTTTGCCTAGTTTAGAAGGTAGTGTCTATCAAGTTCACTCGAGTATCAAAGGAAAGTTTATAGAAGATGAGTGTTAATCGAGCTCACTCAGTTAATGAAAGAAATGTTGGATGGAACCAATGTTAACCGAGCTCACTAGATTACCAAAGGAACTTTATGAATATGTAGTCTTAACCAAGTTCACTTGGTTAACATAGGAGAATCATTCCTAAGTTGTTGTCTACTAAGAAGGATTGGAAAATAAAGAATTTTCTCATTTTGGCATATTGAGTTTAATTGATTTATCTATTGGTTCTAGCCAACTGAGGTGATGAATATTAGTTATTCTAAGTTGTATATGAGCTGACCTCACAATAAGAATAATATAAGTATAAGGTCATGTTAAAAATTTGAAAGTGTGAAAGAGTATGAATGCATGGAAGATTTTGAAGATCTAATGAAGTGGTAAGGAAGTGAATCAAAATGATAAGCATAATATTCTTGTGGAGCTGAAAAGATATATTTGATTAGGAAGGATCAAGTACAAGCTAGAATAGAGATCTATAATTAGCAATTTAGTTGCATCATAAATCATGCCATCTCATTATTACTCTCTAACCATTGTAGCAGTGATCTAAATCTCTTTAAAAAGTTGGCATAATAGCTATTTGTAAAACCTCTAGCAAGGTGGTAGTTCTATTGAACTATCTAAAGACCTCTAACAAGGCCACTTCTAATAAGGTGATTAAATTATTTAATAGGGTCACACCTAATAGTGTATTTTGTAACCTTTAACAAGGTTGGCTCCTAATAGGACTCACTTTAGAAGAGTGAAAATAATAACTAGTTGCAATTGGTGGTTTTTCCCAAATTGGGTTTCTACATTAAATCCTAGTGTCAAATGTGTTCATGTTTTTTTTTTGTTTGCATCTAATTTAAAGTAATGATATCCATAGATAACATCATAATAATTGCATGTTAAGTAATTGCCAAGCATATTTAGTATTTACCAAGTTACAACATTTTATGTGTGTTTGTCGAGCATCAGTAGTATTCACTTTTTAGAGTATATTTTGTACTGACATCTAAAGTGATCTGGGATTTACTTTTTTGGTAACTGATTCACCCCTCCCCTCTCAGCTACTCCTCTTATATTTGAAACAATTGGTATTAGACCTTTTGGTGCTTGGAGAGAAGGTTTCAAGGACCTAAGCTAAAGATCAGGATGTCTTATAGGAGAGAAATTCCCAAGCTAAATAGAGACAATTTTGTAGCATGGAAAGAACTTATGAGGTTACATTTGGCTACCATCAATGTTTTACATTGTAAATATCTTGATGTTGAACACAAGATTCCCACTAGAACATTATCAATGGAAGATATTTCTAAAAAGAAGAATTATAACATCATGATGATTAATATTGGATTTGTTCTCAACTTTGTTGAATTTGATGAAGTAAAAGATTGCCAAACTACTCATGAAATGTGGACCAACTGAAATACATTTATGGAGGAGATGACAATATAAGAAGAGCTAAGGTTAAAAGTCTTAGAGGTAATTTTTTTAGATGAAAATGAGAGAAGATGAGAACATTGCAAAATATGTGAAAAGAATCAAAGCAAGTGTGAGCACAATCAAAGCATTAGGAGGAGACATTGAAGAAAAAATAGTTGTAAGCAAGGTACTTAGAACTCTTCTTCATATTTATGCAAATAGAGTATCTTATATTCAAGAGATGAGATGTGATCCAAATAATAAAATATCTTTGGGTTCTCTAGTTGGAAGATTGATAGCTTTTGAGTTAGATAACTCTGATAACTATGTTCCTAACTCAAAAGGTACTAAGTTTGCATTTGAAGCTAAACTCTCACTCAAAAAAGAGAGTAAGAAATCAAAGTTTAGTCAATAAAGAAGTGAAGAAGAAGAATCAAAAGAGAGCTCATATAGTGATCTAGAAATTTTTGAATCCCTACTTAGAAGAAAGTATTCCAAAGGTAGAGGAAAGTACAAAGGTAATGTTCATTTGATTTCCTTTTCTTGTAAAGAAGTTGGTCACATTTTTGCTAGGTGTCCAAACAGAGAAAAAAAATTATGAAAAGAAAAAAAAAGCACAAAGGCAAGAATGATTTCAAGAACTACAAGAAATACAAAGATAAAGGTAAGAAATCTTGTTTTATAGCTAAAGAATTTTTATAACAGTGAAGATGAAATGGTATATATTGTTGTAAAAGATAAATCTGATGATGAAGGAGATAAAATGGCACTTATCTCTCATGTTAGAAAAAATGATATATGAATTATTGATAGTGGCTATTCACATCATATGAGTGGAGATAAAACAAAACTTGAGCACACGAAATATTATGATGGTGGAAGTGTGAGATTTAGAAATAATGAACCTTGTAATATAAAAGGAAAATGATGTATTTCTTTGACAAAGGAATTTGTATGTGACAATGCTTATTGGGTTGAAGGACTAAAGCGTAATCTACTAAGTGTGGAATAGTTGAATAACATTGGATTCAAGGTAGAATTCATGGATGGAAAGGCCAAACTACTGGATGGAAAATGAAACCTTGTTGGATCTAGAAAGCAAACAAAAGGTAATCTATTTTATCTTGATTTTAGTGAAAGTTCATGTTTTATTGCTCAAGTAGAAGAAAGTTGGTTATGTCACAAAATATTATTTCATGTAAAATTTGATAATCTAGTTAAGATAAGAAAACATAAAAGAGTAAGAGGTATCCCTAGTTTCAAGAAGCCTAATATGGGTCTATGAAAAAATTTTCAAATTGGTAAGATGGGAAAGACTAGTTTCAAAAGCAAGAACTATCAATTAGAAGAAGTCTTAGAACTTGTGCATACAAACTTATTTGGACCTATTGGAATAGAGAGTTACAGTGGAGAAATTTTTTTCATGATGATTATTCTAGAATGATGACTGTAATGTATCTAAAAGGAAAATCGGAAGCTTTTCAAAAATTCAAGTGATATTTGGCAAGAGTAAAAAAAGAAACTAGAAAGAGATTGAAATGTTCAAGATCATATAGAGGTGGTGAATTCATCTCCAATGAATTCAATGATTTTTGCATTGAAAGAGGGATCAAAAGACAAGTATCAGCCCTTGGTACACCTCAACAAAATGGTATAGCTGAAAGAAGAAACATATCCATCATAGATTGTGCAAGAACATTGATGATTGAAAAAAATGTTGCAATCAAATACTGGAAGTTATCAGCACTATAGTTCATATCTTGAATACAGTATAGTTGAAGAAAGATTCAAATCAAACTCCTTATCAACTATGGTATGGATACAAACCTAATATAAGTTACTTAAAAGTCTTTGTTGGCAAATGTTATATCTTGAAAGAATCTAGAAAAGGAAAATTTGATGTCAAAGTTGATGAAGGCATATTTTTAGGATACTCCTATAGAAGTGAAGCATACAAATGTTTGAATTTGTCTACTCATAAAATCATACAAAGAGTACATGTGAGAATTGATGAGTTTGCATAAAAGAGTGAAGAATAAAGCAATAAAGAGCTAGAGGATTACAAAAGATTTGTTTACTATGAACCTAATACCCTACCAAATCTATCTAAGAGAAGGGAAGATTCACCCCCCAAGTCCCCAAAATCTCCAATAGTTACCAAGTTGTAGATAGTGCAACCTGAGTCATAGTCTAAAGGACCCGAGTTGCAGTTAGAGGCTACCAAGCTAGTTCAAATCAAGTTTGATGGACCTGAATCACAAACAGTGGGACCCAAGCTAGATATTGAAGTTCATGTTGAAAATAGTGGAACTCATTCCAAGTCCAAAGAACCTATGTTAGCAAGATATTTTAGAAGTCATCATGCACCTAATCAGATCATTGGAGACAAATCTAATGGAACAATGATAAGAAGAAAATTAAAAGGTACATGTTTACTTAATGAATTTGAATCTAGAAATGTTAAAGATGCTCTAGATAATGAAAGTTGGGATGAAGATATGAAAGAAGATATAGAACAAATAGATAAAAAAAAAACTTGGACTCTTGTTCCTAGACCCAAGGATAAAAATGTAATTGGTACAAAGTGGATGTTCAAGAACAAGCTAAATGAAGATAGAAATGTTTCCAAAAATAAAGCAAGATTGGTGTGCAAAGGTTATTATCAAGAAGAAGGTATTGATTATGGTGAAACTTTTGCTCCTATTGCAAGATTAGAATGTGTTATAAGTCTACTAGCACATGAAACACATAGAGGATTTAAAGTGTATCAAATGGATGTTAAATCTGTATTCTTGAATGGAATTCTTGATGAGGAAGTCTATATTAAACAACTAGAAGGTTTTGTAGATCCTAAAAAAAGAGACATGGTCTACAAATTACACAAGGCATTATATGGTCTCAAGCAAGATCCTAGAGCTTGGTATGAAAAACTTCACAATTACCTAATACAAATTGGATTTCAAAGAACAAATGATAATAGTAGTTTGTATATCAAAGAAGGACTAGACAAGAAGATTGTGTTGGCAAAAATATTTGTTGATGTTACATTATTCATAGGAAATGATGACTTTTGCAAGTCATTTTCAAAAGAAATGAGTAAAGAGTTTGAGATGTCTATGTTTGGAGAGATAAAATTCTTTGTTGGATTGTAGATTTAGTAGAACAAAAATGATATGTACATTACTCAATCTAAGTATATCAAGGAGATACTAAAACAATTTGGAATAGAAGACTAAAAACTGGTTGGAGGCCCCATGTCTACTAGACATAAGCTTTCCAAAAAAAATGATTCAAAAAAGATAGATTAAACCACATATAGATCAATAATTAGAATGGAGTATGTAGTGCATAAAAGGCCTGATATTGCATTAGTAGTTGGTATGGTGGCAATATTCTTAACAAATTCCAAAGAAAATCACATGGAAATCAAAAGAATCATGAGATATCTGAAAGGTACTAAAGACTATGGCTTGTGGTACAAACTTGGAGGTGATTTGGACTTAAAAGTATTTACTAGTGTTGATTGGGTAGGAAGTATTGATGATGGGAAGAGCACTACTGCTAGAGCATTCTTTCTTGGTCAAAGACTAGTATCTTGGACAAGCAAGAAACAAAATTGCATCTCTCAATCAATAATAGAGGTAGAATATATGGTAGCAATAGTTAATTGTTCTAACATACTTTGGTTCAAAAAATTGTTGGAAGGAATGAAGATAGAGATCAAGGATCCAGTAGTCATATACTGTGATAACACCAGTGCAATCAATATATCAAAGAATCTAGTGAAGCATACCAAAACAAAGCATATTGCAATAAAATATCACTTTCTAATAGAATTGGTGCAAGATAAAGAAGTCAAATTGGAATATATGAATACAAAAGAACATATTACAGGCATATTCACCAAGCCATTACCTAAGGATGAATTTTTGTATCTAAGAGGTAAGCTATGGGTCATTCCCCTATCTGAATCTCACTAAATGAAGTTTAGTGATGCATCAGCCAAAACCTATTGAAGATCAATCGATTGGTGTAGTATTGACAAGGGCATATTGCAAATGAATAAGCACTTAAGGTACATTGATATTAATAGATTTTTTGTCTTTGGCATGTGTTGTTAAAGAGGGAGAAGTTTACTATCATATCTCATAACAAATTTTAATTATAAAGAAGGAAAAAAAATTTGTAAGAGGGAGAAGTGTGCTATCATAGAGATATCTGAAAGAGAGAATGAACATGGTAGTAGTTGTTATAGAAAAAAAAAATTAGACAAAGGGAGAAACTGAAGGCAAAAAGAGTTCATATTGATAGAGAAAGTTCTCATACATGTGAATCAAAATGAAACTAGGGATATGTTCCTTACTTTATTCTTGTTCCAAAAATTTCATTATGTTATGACATGTTGTATTTCCATCAATGCCAAAGAGGGAGATTGTTGGATATAATTAATTAATTATGTATTCTCTTTGATGTTACAAAAATTTCATATCATCATCAATCAGTGTATGTTGAAATCACTTGAGCAGTGAAGATAGTTTTTTGTGTCTATTGAGAATTCCTATATTTTCCTAGTTTAGAAGGCATTGTTTACCGAGTTCACTTGGGTGTCAAAAGAAAGTTTATAGAAGATGAGTGTTAACCAAGCTTAATTGGTTGATGAAGGAAATGTTGGATGGAACTAGTGTTAACCAAGCTCACTTGGTTACCAAAGGAACTTTGAAAATATGTAGTGCTAACTAAGTTCACTTGGTTAACATAGGAGAACCATTTTTAAGTTAGTGTCTACCACTTGTAGAGTTGACTAAGGAAGGATTTTCTTATTTTTGGCATATTGATTTTAATTGATTTATCTATTGGTTATAGCCAACCAAGGTGATGAATATTAGTTATTCTAAGTTGTATATAATCCAACTTAACAATATGAATGATATAAGTATAAGATCAAGTTTAGAATTTGAAAGTCTGAAAGAGTGTGAATGCATCAAATATTTTGAAGATTTAATGATGCAGTAAGGAAGAAAATTAGAAGGATAAGCATAATATCCCTCTGGAGCTAAAAAGATATATTCGATCAAGAAGGATCAAGTACACGCCAAAATAGAGATCTATAATCAACAATTTAGTTGCATTAAAAATTAGGTCATCTCATTGTTACTCTCTAACCATTATAGTAGTGATCTAAATCTCTTAATAGAGTTAGCTTAATAGTTATTTGTAAAACCTCTAACAAGGTGGTAGTTCTATTCAATTATATAAAGACCTCTAACAAAGCCACTCCTAAAAGGGTGATTAAATCCTTTAATAGGTTCACAACTAATAGTATGTTTTGTAACCTTTAATAGGGTTGGCTCCTAATAGGGCTCACTTTAGAAGAGTGAAAATAGTAACTTGTTGCAATTGTTGGTTTTTCCCAAATTAGGTTTCCATGTTAAATCCCAATGTCAAATTGTTAATGCTATTTTCTTTTATGTGTTTGCATCTAAGTTAAAGTAATGATAATCATATAGATAACATCCTAATATTTTCATGTTAAGTACTTACCAAGCATATTTAGTATTTATTGAGTTACATCATTTTATGTGTGTTTGTCGAGCATCAACAATATTCAATTTTTAGAATTTATTTTGTACTAACATCTAAAGGGATATAGGATTTATTTTTGTGGTAACTAATTCACCTCTCCCCTCTCAATTACTCCTCTTATATTTCCAACAATATAATGGTACATGACCCTATTCCCAACATCATTTCTTCTTCTCATAGATATGTTACTCCCCCTAAAAGAAACTTCAAATAATGATGCAAAATTTGGTTATCCATAGGGCACACATGCACAAACCAAACTTCATGGTTATAATTGATCCATATCAATCCATGAAATGAACCTATACAAAAAAAAATTTTAAAAAATCATGATATATGTGATCCATATCTATTCATAAGGAGCACAAAAGACACAAAAAAACTCTAGTAGGTACAAATTTGTAAGATAGAGTTGACTTGCATAATTCAATTTTCTAGACCATTGATTCTTCTTTCTCTTTTTTTTAATCTCTCTCATGGATCACTTAAGTGCAATATAAAATTGCCAAACTTATTTCATCCCTTATTGGCTTAATATCTCCCCATGGTTCCATGTCATAATCCACTTTTCCATTTGACTATATTATTTAGTCTTATCTTATCCTTGATATATGTTCATTTTTTGTAGATGGTCACTTATGTTTGTAATAGATTTCTAACTATGATATTAGTGGTTGAGACATTTTCTCTAGTGAGTTCTCTTCAACTAGTTAGCTTGGAATCTTAGTAAGAACTAGACATTTTTTTATTATTTTCTTTATCCTTGCATATGTATGTGTTGGTTGAGATACTTAGTTTTGGGGCTTGTGTCCTTAAACTTGGCAATTTCTTATCTCCTTCCAATTTTCCCATGATCTTCATCTTTTTCTCTTTCTACTACTTTACCATGAGCATGAGGTGCACTCATGTTCTTGATAAAATTGGGGCTAAATGTATCATCTTAAAATGTAAGTGCTCTTGTTAGATGCTCATTTTTATCCCCATTTTAGCATTTGTATTTTCTCGCATTACTTTCACATTCTTCTAGCCCTTTTCTATCCTCTAAATATATATTACTTCACCAAATATATTTGTTTTCTCTAATTTATCTTCCTAATTTCCTATTTATCTAGCCATTTATCTAATTCACTTTCCCTCTTCGCCCCATTTTTGCATTTACAATTGAAATGTTTATTGCTTGTATGTTTATTTTTCCTTGAAACTTTAAAATGATCCTTGAATCTTGAATATTTTACCATGGATTCCCCCAACCATGTATATGTCACCTAGGGGATTTTGGAAACTAAAATTGAGACAATTGTTATGTTATCATTGATTTCAAACTTTATTGGTAAGACAATTTCTATCTGAGTAGAGTTCCATATCAAGATGATTGATGAAGAGGATTTGAGAATAAGGACATCACAAAAGGATCTAGATGCAAGGTTGAGTTATGAGGAAGTACGATGGGAACTTGGTTAATTAGATTTGGACAAAATAATATGATTTTTTAATCACAACCTAAGTAGAGGAGATAGTTGTGTTAAAGCTTAGAAGAAGTGATCAAAGAAAGACCAAATGCATAGGCTTGACCAAGCTATTGGCTTAATTTTTAGTTTACCAAAAAGATTTACAAATACCAAGGAAAATCAGGGTTGAATTCACTTTCTATGCCTAGCGTTTCAATATTCTTTCCATTCATGTTAAACCCTAGGGATTTTCTCTTGTTTTTTTTTAATTAGGGTTTAGGGTTTATCATTTAAAATGGGGTAATTTAAAAACATGTAATATTTTTCATATCTTATGTTTTCACCCTTTCCCTTTTTCATGTCTACCTTAATGCATTTTAATTTATGACATTGTGACAAGCACTATGGCACAACTTCATTTCCTTTTAACTGTTAACAACCTATAAAGGTGAGAAGGTGCGTAGTTTTGTGGCAGTTAGGGTGAATCTTGTAGTCTTTGGCATGAATCAACAAATAATTCCTTTATGATCATCCCATTTTTGAAAGTTAAAAGAGAAAATTACATTATATGATACAACTAGGTGATAGTGTTAAAATATTGGTCTATAGTGTTGTTTGTAACTTCATCAAGTTTTCATGCAGTTAAAATTTTAAGTCGCAGTGTTGAAACTAATTACCACATACCCAAGTGAGCCCCTCATGTAGTTCATGGTTGTGTAGATTCCAAGTTTCATGGATACCATTAGATCTTCCTAGATCTACGGTGGGAATATCTATGCTCTTTAGAAAAAAATAAAGTTAAACAAAAGTGGGATTACACCTGGTCCACATGTGTATCCATGGACTTGAGTTTTAGTTGCAGTTATGTTTTCACCTTTGTGACAAGATCACAATGGATAAATGATAACACTGGATTAAGATGGTGATATGGTAACTACCTTGTTGTGCATTTGCAAGGGTTAATGTTGAGTTGAGATTTTAAGTTGCGATGTGGTGATCGGAGTTAATTTTTTTAGTATTCGCACAATCACTAGTCAACATAGTTGAAACTGAAGTTAAACAATAAAGCTATGAAGATCATTTGGCAGTTAAGTTTTAACCTCCTTTCATGTTCACGTGGAGTTAGGGTTAATCCCAGGTTTGAGCTATTAAGAAATGAAACATAGTGGATTGCATTTTCTCATGAGTTTATGCTTAACTAGAGGCTAAAGAGTTGATGCTGCAATTGCCTTATCGCATTGGAAGAGTTAAAGATGAGTTACATTTTTAAGTTGTGAATGAGTACTCAATGCTTATCCTCCCTTTAGTCACATAGTCATAGTGAGTTAAGCCTAACCCCTTGGTTTGTGTCATGATGGTGTGATATGTAGTTTTTCACATAATCATATGAGTTTCATGTTGACCATGAGTTACCATTCTAAGGATATGAGAAGTTCCCATAAGGTGTTCCTGTTGACATGGAAATGCATTGTCAAGGTGACATGGCATATGATAGGTTCTTGATTGTATAGATGTAATAATGTAGTTGTCAAAATTAATGCTCTATCTTGGTCATTGATCAAATTTGGATCAATGGTATGTCGCTTGAACATATTTTGAATATGTGCAAATTTTATTGAAAGCGGGGAAGCACACATGTGATGCATGATAGTTTACAAATGGTGGTAGGCCCAATTTTCATATGAGTATCCATTTTTCTATAAAATAAAGGTTTTAATATATTCATTTGATTTGTCTTTTCTATTGAAAAGGAAATGAACTTTTGGTTTATCGTTCATTTGCAAGGCTTGACCCATGATCAATAAAATGAGTTTCAATGTAGTGAAGTACCCTTGATCACATAGTTTCTAGTTAGAAATGGTGACTCTGAGTTAAGGACACAAGTGTTAGTGATGCTAATAGGTGGCATGATGAATGGTTTTGATTGGGTTGAAATGTAGGCTAGACATTAAAAAAACCTTAATGTTCCTAGACCATCTGATGATAAGGATATGTGGCTAGTGTATGCCTGCATTTTGGAGATGTAGAGAAGTTAGTGAAAGTGGGGATACACCATGAGGACATGTGTCCATGAGGGTCCAAATGGAAAAGATAGAGAAAGAAGTGAGTGAATCAAAATTTGACATGTGGCATGCTCCAAAAGGTTGAAAGATCAAATAAAAATGGTAGGCCCAAGTTCAAATGAATTGATATATTTGATCAATAAAGTAGAGGATATGTTCATCTACTTATTCATTTGAAAGAATTTCAATTTTTAGTATGTCACACTATCACAATGGATTTAGTTTTACCTGAGGTTAATGTAGTAATGTGGTGATCCCTTTGTCACATGTCTACATGGGTAAGTGGTCAAGTTAATTTTTTAAGTTGCAAATGTGTGATCTCATGATTTTTTTTCAACAATAAACTTTTGTCTTAGCACATTTTTGCAACCAAAATTCAGTGGTTAAATAAAATGTTGTCAAGCTAAAAGATGGTTTGTTTTCCTTTTTATTGCATGTTTGTGGTCAGAATCAATGTTTAGAGCTTAACCATGGTGATAGTGTGATTGATGATTTGATCACAGGGTCAAAGCTTTGCATGATTTCTTAACATGGTGAAATTTTAGTCTCAAGTGAGAATTTGATAAATTGACTTTATGCTAATGTAATTCGATATTTCATTTGACATATTAGTCAATAGTAAGTTGTGATGGTTTAACTCTCATGTTCCTATCATGGCATCATGCTTTTGTTGGATCATATGGAAGACCAAGTTTATTTGTTGAAGGATTTTTTATCGTAGGAGATAAAATTGCATTCATTTGATAAATGTTCATCCAAAAAGATAGGGCTATGATCTTACAAGGTAGTCATGAGATCATGAAATGAAGAAATTAGGAATTATAATGCCCTTTTGAGGAACCTGAAATAAATAAACCTAATATGTTACAAAATTTATAGAACTATTTTTTAAAATTGTTAAACAACATCAAAGTAACAATAATGTGGAAGCAATATATATACACACATCAAGAACATGTAATCAATTACAAATATAGTTTCAATTCCTCAAGGGTTCCTTCATGTTGAGTCACATTTAAGAAAGTTTTATTACTAAGTTTAAGTCTCAATTACAATATCCATAATCATAAAAAGAATAAACACATACATAATCATATAAGAAAATGCATAAGTATAACTAATAATATGAAAGCACATCTAATGAATAACATCCACTACACATCACAAGGTATGTGAAAATAGATGATATAAATACATTAGTATACAATACAATATCCCGTAGGATCTCAAAATGCATGATACATAGATACATCAAATGAATAGAAGTCTTCAAGATAAAAGGAAGAATGATAATGATACTATTGTATCAAAGAGCATTCAACATCTATCAATCTAAGGGGGACCCAATGGTAAGAATATACTACCTCCTGACCACATGGTCACCTAATCAAGCTCCCACTCCCACCATGTAGGAGAGATAATATACGATACACACAAAAATAATCAAATCATAAAATAATCCTAGGCAAGGAATCCTAATAGTCAAAACTACCTCAAGGGTAACACAAACTACTCAAGAAGAAGAGATAATCAAATTGAAAAGATACTGAATCCAATACTAACATCTCATACCAAGTTAACATACAAATACCAAAACCAAAAAAATACAACCACCTCAAAATCAATATCAAGTATCACAAACACAAAGACCAATAGATAACAACTATCATCAATAAAAGTAAACTACCAATTAGTAACTCCAACAATAAAAATACCACTAATGAATAACTAATAATTCATTAATAAAATTCAACTTCAATAATAAATGACATCCAATCAATAAGTAAAAACTCACAATAAATGCATCATCAAAACTAATATCCAACAAGTACACCACTAAAGGAAAATATTAAAAAAACCATGAAGGAGACTTAGGCTACATATTATAGAGTGTCATCACATGAGCCAACTCTAAGGTTACCCTAGTAGTCTCTCAAAACCTTGACCCTCTAGTGACTCTATGCAAAATCAGAATAGCCTCTCGTGATGATGAGGAAACTAGTCATACCTCTCAAGGTATCATCTCTATCTCATCCTTAGTCTATACAAGAACTCAAGGCATGGACGAGGAAAAATCTCTAACTTATCTTTTTAATGTATCTCAAGGAAAAAGGCTAGATAATATATTTTAATTACTATATTATCATTTGTTACACAACTTATGATAAGTTATCCTAGAAGCTACTTTGGGCCCCAGCCTCCATTGCAAGTCACTCTCATAGACATGTACCTAGACTACCTTCACAAAAAAAAAAAAAAAAACCACAATAGTGTCCCATAAACACAAAAGTAATACTAATTGAATTTGGTTCCTTAACAAGCAAACCAAAAAATAACATTTGGTTCTTGAAACCTAAGTTCTCATAAATTTTCTATAATATAAAGCTCATAAAACATAAATCTCAATTCAAATCATAAATATCATAATGACATCTAGTCAAATAATCATAAAAAAATTCTAAAAAATGTCTCTAGTGCACATCCTAATTTGGGCAACTAAACAACCCACAAAGAAAAGCTATCAAAAAAATAAACATCACAAAACTATGAATAGAATATTAGAAAATACATAGTTTTCAACCACATGATTTAGTTCCATCAATTTCTCTTATTTAGTTTGGGTCATAAGGATGTGTTTAGAAATAAAGTAAGAATATACATATTAATATAAATTGTTATGCTAATTTATACTTATTTAAATAAATAAGTATTTGAATATCCAATCTTTTTGTGCATATAAAATATCATGCAATATTATCATGTTATTAATTTAAATAATCTTAAATCATAGATGACTTAATTAACAACATAAATATATATTATTAGATTAAATACTAATATCAATTTTATTTCTACTATGACTCCTATTTAAGTCTAATAGTAATATTTATTTTTCCTTTAATTCATAATGCAACTAGAGATAAAATTATAAATTTAATTTAATTATTTATAATTTCTTTTATAAATTCGAATAGTTATTAACTAAATGATTATAAAGTAAATTCTACCACAACTTCTCTTAAAATATAATAAAATTGTAAATATTTATTTATGAACTTCCCTCTTGCATTAATAATTATAAAATAATTTATATGCAACTAAGAGTTAAATTAAACTTAAATAATCACTAATACTAACATTTAGTTTATTCTTAATGAGTAGTATTAATTTAATTTTTGAAATTAATTAATAATTACTATTATTATTATTTTAAATAAATAAATCTAAAAATTAAATTATATTTTTATAAAATTAAAGTAAACATGCAATTAGTATTTTTTCATGTCTGTGATCTCTCAAATTATGAAAGCATACTATACTTAGTTTTATATTTTTAACATATTTGTTTTCATATGCATGTAACCATACTGTCCTTAACTTCTATTTTTAGCATATTTATTTTCACATGGATGTAACCATACTATACTTAACTTTCTATTTTTAACATATTTGTTTTCACATGCATACAACTATACTATACTTAGCTTTCTATTTTTCATATATTTATTTTAACATGCATGCAACTATACTATACATGCTTTGTATTTTTAGCATATTTTTTATCACATGCATGTAACCATACTCTACTTGGTTTCTATTTTTAGTGAATTTATTTTCACATGCATGCATAAGTTTAATTACAACATGTTTTCCTCTCAATTAATACTAATATCAATTTCATTTCTAATATGACTTCTATTTAAGTCTAATAGTAATATTTATTTTTTCTTTAATTCATAATGCAACTAGAGATAAAATTATAAATTTAATTTAATTATTTATAATTTCTTTTATAAAGTCAAATAGTTATTAACTAAATGATTTCAAAGTAAACTCTACCACAACTTCTCTTAAAATATAATAAAATTTTAAATATTTATTTATGAACTTCCCTCTTGCATTAATAATTATAAAATCATTTATATGCAACTAAGAGTTAAATTAAACTTAAATAATCACTAATACTAACATTCACTTTATTTTTAATGAATATTATTAATTTAATTTTTGATATTAATTAATAATTACTATTATTAATTTTTTAAATAAATAAATTTAAAAATTAAATTATATTTTTATAAAATAAAAATAAACATGCAATTAATATTTTCACATGTCTTTGATTTCTTAAATCATGCAAGTATACTATACTTAGTTTTATATTTTTAGCATATTTGTTTTCACATGCATGTAGCCATACTATACTTAGCTTTAATTTTTAGCATATTTATTTTCACATGCATGTAACTATACTATACTTAACTTTCTATTTTTAGCATATTTATTTTCACATGAATCCAACTATACTATACTTAACTTTCAATTTTTCATATATTTATTTTAACATGCATGCAACTATACTATACTTTTTTCTATTTTTAGCATTTTTTTATCACATGCATGTAACCATACTCTACTTAGTTTTTATTTTTAGTGAATTTATTTTCACATGCATGCATAAGTTTAATTACAACATGCTTTCCTCTCAACTAATCTTTTATCTTTTTCCAATAAATTTTCTAATTAAATTATTTTAGATATAAAAATAATATTTATCTATATTTAGAAAATTCATGATAATCTCATAGTTCTAATGACAAATTTACAATTGAAACTCAACTAATCAATTTATTATTTTCTTCTAAATTTCTATAATCAAATATTTTCTATATTATCTAAAGGGGTTTAAAAGAACACTGTCATAATAATTTTCTACAGTTTTTTTGCAATCAACTTATCTTGATTAATAAGTTTTCCTTTTCAAAATTTACAATACAATTCTTCATCTAGAATTAATACAATAAATTAATAAGCATAATACAAGCACCCATGAAGACACGAAGTACATAGATATTTCAATAAAATTTTACAATAATTTTTTAAACACTACCTCAAAATAATAGCTAAAATTTGAGACAATCTATGGAAGCATGCAAATCCAAACCCTCTAAAACTTTCAACAATTCTTTTGATCCAATTCCAAATTTCACTCTCCAAAACTTATGTAATTGTAAAATGAGCTCTAGATCACTAATAAAGAGTTCTCCTCTAAATTGGGGCTCTGATTGTGCAATCACGAGAGGAAACTCACTAATCAATTACTATTTATTACTTTATTACCTTTTACATTTTCATGCACAACTATTTTAAATAATTAATTACAAAACATCTTAATTTAAATAATTACTGTTCTCTCTTTAATTAATTTTGAAGTATTTTTAATAGTATATTAATTAATTTAATTATTAACATTATTTAGAGTTTATTATTAAAATAAAACTCCTAAATAATTATCATTAAATTGAATAAATATAACTTTATTTTTAAATTTAATTCTTTTATATTTTATTTTTCTCTAGTTTATTAATTAGTACAAGCACTAATTAAAGCATAATTTATTATTTAAATTCATAATAATAATCAAAGCTCATTGTTTAAATGTAACTCTAATTTAATTATTATTAAATAAATAATTATAATAAAACAATACTATATCTTTAATATTTTAATTCTCTTTTTGTCTAACTTCATCAATCAAACTTTTAAATTAAATCTTTTAAACTAAAGTACATATTTAATTAATTTATAATTAATTAAATATCATCATATTCTAATTTCTCTTTAACAATTTTTTAAATTTAGACTTCTAAATTAAGACTTTTAAATTAAAGCACATATTTAATTAATTTTTAATTAATTAAATATTCTTATGCTCTAATATTTTCTTTTTAATCAAATAATATTTAATAATTCTCAATATTATATGATTAATCCAAATATTATAATTAATTTCATTACCAAATAAACCACATAGTGAAATCCATATAAAAGCAAAATTATCAAATTAGACCAAAGCTCAAAATCAAACAACAAAGACAAAGATAAACTCATGGGTTTTAAAAAGGGTACAAAGTCAATTACAAGTCCTCCTTGCAAGACAAGTATTTAGGCTATGTTGGGATTAAATCTAAACATTATCTCTCCATTATTACCATTAAGTTATGGTGATAGGACACACTCATCCTTGCAATTCAAAAAAGTTGATGTCTGGTATCTAAATTCTACATAAAAGATGAGCATGTACATGTATATAAATATATCTGCACTAAACAAGTAATGGCAGGGAGTGATACATCATGTAGATCCTGACTAGTAGGTAACTATGACTCTGCCCCTTAACCACATCAAACACAACAAATAGAAAAGTAAAACAAAAATGCACACCATACACATGCAAGTATGGAGTAAGTACTATAATAATTATAACTCAACAATCAAATGATCAGATAAAATAATGCATCATTATAAATATGAAGTAATCATCATAAAAGCATCATCTGACATTACTATGAAATAAATCACATTTATTAACTACAAATTATTAAAGCATTATTAATGCACCAGTAACCATAAAAATTAAACAATACATGAAATATAGTCAACTAAGTAATCATCATTGATATATCTCTAGTCCAAGTTATGAAATAATATCCTTGAAACTAAAAGATCCATGAAATAGGCATAAAAGAGTTTCGTAAATATAATGAAAAAACAAACTATGGGTGGGTATTACAAGAAGGATATGCTATGACAAGATTATAGACCTATGATGTTACAAAGATTAAATGGATAATGTTATTGTGTGGTCTCAAGATAACTAAGGGATCGCCATGATGTTACAATAGTCTTTGTCATGACACCATAGGAGTTAAGTGATTAAACGTCAAAGCTACAATGATGGTTAGTTTTCCATGATCATAAGATCATAGGGCATGTAAAAGGGAGCCAAGATGCTACAACAATAGGAAAGATAACAATGACTATAAGATCATGAGGCCAAGTTTTCCATGCTAAGATATTACAAAAGGTTTCTCTCTCTAGTTCATTGTAGGGTTGTAACATTGAGAGATCATGAGTCAAAGTTTCAATGTTGATTTATCAACTATTATATGTGATCTTATTTTATATTCAATAGGGTTTTGACCGTCAAGGTGCCAAAAAAATATTTTGGTTTTAATGAAAAACAAAGTATGGTGTAGGCTAGCACTGAACAAATGGATGGATTGGTGGATTGAGCAACATAATTGTAATAAGCATCAGAATTTTAGTTGAGTAAAGCTATGGTGAAGATGAAATAAAATTAGCTTCATGGAATGGCCACCAAATAGAAAGTAAATTTTTTGAAGGCAGTTTTAGAGGAAGTTGGGAATTCCATCATGAAAAGGTAGAAGAGGATAGAATAAATTAGGATGAGGAATCCTGTAGCAAGTTCTACCATTTTATTTTAGTTGTTGTTGTCTTGGTTTTGTCTTGATACAAAGAATCATTTAAACACAATATCATTTTGATATCTCTACATGTATTTTCCATTCAAATTATGACATATGTCTCCATATCGATGGATGGTTGCAATCCTTCCCTATATAAGGATCTTTATGATAAGGAAGATGAGTTCTCTCTAGTTCTACTTTTGGACTGCGAAACCATTTTTGGCTTGAGTTCTATTTTTTCTAACTGTCAGACCACATTCACAACATACTTCTTTGATTGAACAACAATATTGTATTTTCTTTGAAGTATTTAAAATATACATTTGTTTGTTGTATTTTTTCTGAGTTTTGCATACACCGTGATGTATTCATTTCAAGGAAACTAATAAGAAAACTTTCATTGAAAGTTTTGGTCTAAATTTTTTTTCCATCTTCATAGATTTGTGATTTTCTATTGATATATGCATAAGTTGCATATTGTCTAGTTGTAGCCTGGTTTTGAAGTTGTTTACCATTGTATGTTTTTCTATTGGGTTAAGGATTTGATTAAATTGCTTGATATAAATTAACAAAATTGAAGGGATCATGGGAGGATATGATAAGTATGATTTTCATTTTGAAGATAGATGTCTATTTATAAGGTAGATAGATAGATAGGTATATGAATATATGAGTATATTAGGATATCCATGTGTATGTTGTGACTTATTTATTTCCCAATGGATAAGGGACTAATAAGCTTGGGGAATGCATCTTCTTGTTTTTCATACCTTAGTCTTATTGATATTCAACATCATTAATCAAATATTTTCCCTTTCATGTTAAAAAAGCTTAAAGAGTTACCCTCACTTGTCTTATCTAGTTCATAGGTTGTGTTGTTAGCTATTCTATATCAATGTTGTTTATATAATCATTAGAAGATTAAGGGTATTATCTAATTTTTTAGATTCAAGTGTATACTTTTGAATAACTAGTACCATATAAATTAATTTGAGGTACACCCACCTAGGTTTCACAGAGCCTAGGGTATATCCTTATAGTTGGTCCAAGTATCTAAAATGGTATGTTGTAGATGGGAAGTAGCTACCCCTAGATGTATCCTATTATAATTGGGGAATTTTAAGTGTAACATTTTAAAACACCAATAAAATGGTGACTATGCTGGGGAATATTGAATCTAAAAGGTGATCCAATATGGTTAGATGAAAGGCATGTGCAAATTTTGTTATCAATAGCAAAGTCATGTTGAAGTTTCGTGCCTCCCAGTAATGTTTTCTCAAGAATGAATAGCATGGTTGTCTCTTTTTCAAGTTTGTAAATCTATGATAATGGTTTGATGATTTTCATCTTTCCTACAATTGAAAGTCTAGTTTAGATTTTTTCAAGTGACAAATTATGTTTTATTTCTCACATATGTGCATGGAAACTCTATATGCATGTACTAGTTGTTCCTAGTTGATTTCATTATAACAATTTGAAGGACTTTCAAGTTGTATGGGAAGATCTAAAGCTTTTGATAATTTATTGGACAATAAGTGTTTCTTAATAATTCTCAGTGTTTTTTCCAAACTATTGTTATAAGATATTATAATGATAAAAGGTGAGTCACAATTGTGATTTCATTAGTCCTCTTCAAGGAAGTGGAAGCTCTACTAAGTTTTTGATTAATAGTGTGAAGAAGTTATATTTGCACCTGTTTCAAATTAATAGATCAAGTTTCTTGCAATCAACACTTAAGGTATTTTCCACTTTCATGAGATTTCTTTTCCATGAAAATAAGTTTTACAAAAGTTTCTCCATTAAGTGATATTTTTAGCACTAAATAGGAGAAGTGTAATGCATCTTAGCATACTGTATGAGAAATTCAACAATGTGTTTACATTTTGGAGTATGTTAGAGATTGAATTGGTAGATGAATTTTTGAATCTACTACACGTTGTAAACTCTAAAAGTAATTTTGGCAAGTGGTAAGTTTGCAAGAAATGGTAAATTATTTTTGACCTAGTATGCAGTCCATTGATAGAAATCATAGTTCTATCTTTTCCAAGAGGTGCATTCCATTATTATTTGATGGCATTCATGGTTTCCTGAATACTATTCCTTATGACCTTAGAAAACATTTGCCTAAATTCAGTGGGAACCATTTGAATTTGGCCAATCAGCATATTCAAATGTTCAATGATTTGATTGGTGATTTTAAGATTGCTCATGAAGATGTGCAGATGAAGTTGTTTGTTCAAAATTTAGAATGTTATGCTAGAGATTGGTTCTCCTTTCTGCCAACATGTTCTATTTCATCTTGGAATGAGTTACATTCAGCCTTCATGCAGTAATTTGGGGAAACAGTGAGTATCTTTGATTCTTTTGAGAAATTCTTGAAGATTCACATTCGGAATGTTGAACTTATTCCTGCCTTCAATATTAGATTTGTAAAGACCTTGAATGAAATCCTTGAGAAGGGTAGACTAGATGATCAAGTATGTATAGTAGTTTATCTTAATGCATTTGATAAAAGAATGAGATATCATTTGAGGGTTAAAGAGCCCAAGACCTTATATTAGGCATTCATGATAGCAATAGAGATTGAAAATAATGTAAGGTATGGACTAACTAAGACTCATTTCTCTAGGCATATTTGCCCTGTTGAGTGTTCAAATTTAGATCAACATATAGGTTCCCCTACTATTATAAACAATTTTGTGACAAATTCAGATTCAATGACATGTGATGTTGAGGTCTCTTTGTTGCCAAGGAGAACTGACCTTATTTTTGCTGAATAACGTTGGCACTCAAAATTACATGGTCAATTTTGAGTACCATTGAGAAATTTTGAGTCTTATAAATGCTTTTTCATGAGTCTATACCCAGCTGTCCATTTAAGGCCTAAGAGGTGTTCAATGTTTCTAACACCTTCCATTTAGCCTATCCATTTGTTCCATGAAGTTAAATTGAGATTCTGAGCCATTTCGTGAAGTCTCATTTTGAGCTAGTTTCAAATTTGCAAATTTGCATTTTACCCTAAGTGTCAAATACTGACAGAAGGCCATGTTTGTCATTGAATATCTTGCACCCAGAAATGTTTTGTGACTTGCCACTTTGGGAGTGTCTAGCATCCATACCTAAGAACCTATGTTTCAGATTTCAAGTCATTTTGAGTCTATTTTCCTAGGTTTTGAATCCCTCAAAGTTGGTTAGTTATCAATGTCATGCTGATATGAAGTGTTTAGAATTCTGAGAAGCCCTATTTGATGTGCTATAGATTTGACCCAGTTGACCCAAATGTTGAAATTCCTATTGTGTGCATTTTAGATGTCAAAGACTTGTTACATTTCAAGTTTCACCTCATGACGAATCTATTTGATCAGTTTTCAAACATGATTCCAAATGCAATTTCTGTCTTTTTACTAGTGTCAGTAAGTGCAAATTGATTAGAACCCTTGTTTGTGATGCTATATCTTGAAATTCGTAATAGGTGAGATCAAACAGATTGTACATCATGTTGTCCACTAAAAATACTCCAAGTGTGTCAATTTTTAAGTCTTGATGAATCCATTTGCACACTTTTTCAAGTCAAATCCATTTGCAAAAAATTGATTTATTGTCATTCTTTTCAATCAACAAATCCAAGTAGCCTACTTTGAATGCTTTCCATTTGCATCCTTTTATTTTTCATGAGCCCAAATCCTAGAAGTAAACTCTCCTCATGACAGAGTATCAATGCCCCGATTTTGAAAATCTCAAGTGCCCGTTTGCCTAGATTTCAAGGCCAAAACCAAATGCAATTTTTAGCTTTCTAACATGTTTATCTGCAGGTGGTTTTAAGAAGACATGTTTGGAGGTCAATATCTTTTGACCTTGATGTTGTCATCTGACAAGATTTGGCAGGCTTGTTGATTGTGTTAGAAAGAATAGAGGTTCAAAGTTTTGGAGCCTAACCAAGTGTTTTCATCAGTTTTTACAGCCAGGCAATAGGCCTCCTAACACAAAGTTCACATTGGTGCAGAAATGATTTAAAATGAGTTTCAATGGCAAATTTGTGATCAATTTTGATTATAGATAGTTCAAAAAGGTCGATGGATCACTTTTCCATATCAGTTGTTTGGAAACAAAAAAAATTTTAGCCAGATCCACCTTGGGTCTAACTAATTTTTGCATATTGAATAAACATTTTGGATTCAGCCATTAAGAGTCTCTGTAAGTTAATGGTGTCTCTTGGCATTGATGATTTAGATGAGTCAAATTGGAGTGATACAGTAGTTGTTCCCAGGCCTAAGGGCCATTGGATAAGAAGGAAGAAGAAAGGGCTGAATCGCAAGGCCAAAGAGTCAAAGGCTCTTATGAAAAGATGCAAACATTTAATGAAGGGTGAAGAAGTAGGCTATGGTGTAAAGTTTAATGAGCTCTAGAGACATGTTTAAAAAGACACAAAGGAGGTTAAAAAATTAGAGGATGATAATGATTCTTTCCTATTCCTGGCATTGGAGAGTTATCAATGTTGCTTGATCATTGGAGAGAAGTTTGATATGAGGGTGGTTTTTGGAATTGTTTCATAATGGTTTAATTTCTCATCAAATTAGAAAATAATTGATTTCATGATCAATGCAATTAGAAATGATCAATCATATAAGTTACTTCCATTAGTATATCAAATTGCATCAAGGATAGGCTCACAACAACTTTATTGAGTTTATGAGCTCTCTTCATACATATTATTGGTAACCATTTAGATAGTCAAAATGCAAGAAGCCTCATAGTAAAAAGACAAAGGGAAGATGTGTAAAAAAAAAGCCCACGCAGCAAGGGAATCTACACATTGAAGGAAAAAGGGCATCAACATGTGATCAACCCCATGGAGCATAAAGACAAGCATCACTCCACGCTATTGAAAGGAAAGTTGGCACGTTAAGAGGTAATGGCAAGTCACAAAAGGAAGACTCTCCAATATCCCATAGAGATTCCCATGCATTAACAAAGCAAAACATGCCAATGTTTTGAGGCAATGGCAGGTCACAAAAGGAAGACTCTCCAATATCCCATAGAGATTCCCATGCATTAACAAAGCAAAACATGCCAATGTTTTGAGGCAATCACCCATATAAAATAGAGGGTAGCACAAGAAATTGAGGCAGCATTAACAAGAAAATGCCACTGGTCTAAGACTCATGCTTGCCAAAGAAATTTCCACATTCAGTGCAGGAGACAAGTGTGAAGCAGCCAGCAAAAAAACAAGTACATCCATGCAGTGATAAAGCCCATGAAACAACTTAAAGGGAGCTCACAACTAAATCACGAAGTAGTCAAAGTTGTGAGCATATAAGAAAGACATCACAACAAAATGAAAGCACAGTCAAAGTAGTTGGAAAGCTAGTCAATAGGAAGCCTCCGCAAAGACACTAGCCACAACATTATTTAAACAAAGAAGCCATCCACATTAAAAGGGGCAGAGCCCACATGATTAAGCAGCAACTAGTCACCCATAGAAAGAGCTCACATAGTGGAAAAATAGTCCATGCCAATATTAAAATAGTCCACACCAATATTAAAAAGGTCAGTGCCAATATGAAAAAGGAAAACCCATGCATAGGGAGCTCTAAGCAGCCGGCCAACACTGAAGCAAAGAGAGTGCAAGCAAAGGAGCCTCACACTTAAAATAATGAGGAGGCACATCAGATTTAGGAGGGTCATAGCCTATAATAGGTGATCATCATAACACCCCATGTCAAAGATAAAGAACGGCTGCAGCTCAAGGCATGATAAAAGGCCCCACATCAGTATGAGCAAATCACGCATAGCAAAGAAGGAGCAAAATCCATGTTTTAAGAGGATCAAGCCACCCAAAAGGAACAAAAGAGACCATCACCATTAGATAAAGGAGAATTCACAACATGAAACAAAGTCAAAGCTGAAGCCAAGGTAAAACAGGGAGGATAGGAACAAGGTGTGATCAGAATATTTGACCCTTCTCAAAAAAAATTCTCCCAAGGTCTTATTGCTCACACAAAACTAAAGACTAGTAGTGGACCATCGTCTCAGCAAAAGAACAATCAAATCCACCATCGAAAGGAACCTAGACATGTCAAATGCACAAGAGCAGAGAGGAAAAGGGTTAAACCTTTGTCCCACACTCATTGTATGGGGTCTTTTATTTCTATTTAAATACCAAACGACTCATTGTGTGTTATGTCTAAAAGACAAGAGCCTTTTGAAAGGCTACTTAGGTGGGTGGGCCCCTTGCACACTGAACAAGGAAGACAGTTGGTAGGGTGACATTAGCAAAATTTTAATCAAAGTTGCATACAAGATGATGCGGCGCACAAAATGGATATTGCACGGTATTCAGACACGTGTCTAAATTGAACAATTGGCACATACCCACAAGATGAAGATGCTCATGAGTTAAATAATGCAAGAATGCCCCTAATTGACATGTGGCAGTGGGTCCTGGTTGGCACTAATGTGGCAGGGATGTGCAAGCTCAAACACGAAGCACGAGATTGTGACACGTGTCACAATCTAATGGCTTGCACATTTTTGCAAAATCAAAATGTGCACTAGTTAAGGAATGTAGGTAAGTGGTATGCTAACACATGTTAGCAGGGCTTTCTTAGATGCTGATATAGCAATTCAATGGCACATATACAGAGGTGGACCAGTCAGGAAGCACCACGTGGGACTTGGTCAATAGAGCTTTGACCCAAATTCAAGGGGTTGGGAAAAAGTAAAATGATTTTGTCATTTTAAATTAATCTTTCAAAAATGAGTAATGTACAAGATTTTTAAATCAAATAGATTAATTATTCTAAAGTTTAAACTTTAGATTAATTTGAATTTTTGAAAAAAAATTAAAATTCAAGATGTTGTAGACCAAGGAGCTATAACAAAGTGGGACAATTTTTCAAACTTATATTCTGGGGGTTTCTGGTACTCAAAACATAGACTCCAATATACCATTGGAATCAAAAAAAGATAATCTATCTAGTTTTGGAGCTTGTTTTTGCACAAAATGCCACTAGTTCAAGCTACAGGAGGATTTGTCTCAGGTTCCTATCTTGCAACCAAATTTAGGTATTAGAGTTTAGTTGTGATTTTTAGCAGGGTAATGACTTGGATATGGTAAAAAGGTAGTAAAAATGTAGTTTGAGGTGAATTTAGCTACTTCCAAGTTAGTAAAAACTCAAAATTTCACGAGATTTTCATAAGGTAAATCAGATATTTTGGATGCAAAAAGAGTTTTCATCATTGAATAGAGGATATTTTCAAGTTTATTACAAGAAATGATGAAAAAAAAATCAAATCAATGTGTGGAAAGAGGAGAGAGGTTTTTCAGTTGAAGGAGATGGAATTCCAAGTGGACACATGTCACTCTAAGATCAGGTCTGAGAATTGTCTTTTTCCTATATCATTCTTTCTTTCTTTCATTTGAGGGGTTGGCAGTTTTCTCTGGGTAATACCAGTAGGGTTCCAATTTTACTATGAAAACCAAGATTGTAGATGGTTTTACTTCTTGACTATTGAGCTGAGCTCTAGTAGTGAAGGCCACACATCCATCTTGTATAGATTTTCATTTTCAAGTCATGTGTTGTTATTGTGATGTACTAAAATTTGAAGCTAGATCATGTGAATTGTTTAGAGTTTCATTATGTGCTACTAGTTAGTGTATTTAGTCTTTCCAAGAATAAATACAAAAGGGGGATTTACATGATTTATCTAAGTTCTCTTGTTCTATCTCCTAATTCTTCATGTGTCATTAACTTTGTGATTAAATGGATAATGTTCATTTGATATAAGGCAGCTTGGATGAGCTGTATCTCAGATCTTTGTTGCTTCTAACTCAAGCAGTGAAGTGAATGCTTCATCATTTTGGTAGGGTTTCTAGATGTATGAAGAGGATATCACATAAGTATGGGATTAGGGGATTTCAATTGATAAACTTGATTGCAATGCAATCTAGTTAGGTTATCCTACTGGTATTGACTCTATGTTTCAACTGATAAGGCACTGATCACTAAATCAGATGCAAGCTAATATGAATGGCATTTGCACAAATCTTTTATTCAAATAAATTCAGTTCTTCATGTTGTGTAGTGGGCATAAAATTTTAACCCTCACTCAGCTTATGAATCTCATAAATCTGCATTTAGCTACTATAGGTCCATGTCATTTCATAATTCTTTAGGAGAAATAAGGGATTTTAATCTGCTTAATAGATTCAAGGATATGTTTTTGCATTGGTACGATATCAATTGAATCTGAGGTCTACCTACCTACGTTTAGTAGAGCCTGAAGTAGAAGAAGGGTCATACCTTATAGTTGGCCCAGTGTCTAAAATGGCATGTTGAAAATGGGAGTTAGTTGCCCCTAGATGTGTCATATTCTCATTGGGATAATTGAAAACCCTCTAGCATTTTCAAACACCAACAAATAGAGTGCACATGTTTGAAGTTTTTCAGCTGTAGATAATGATGTTGATTCACTTGTCAAGTTATATGTGCAAGATTTAATGCCATTCCTTGCTTCTCCTATTGATGGTTTTCCTTATGTTGAGAATGTTACTAATCATGATGTTCGAGGGCATTCATCTCAATATTATGAGGGTGCAGAGGCTAAAAGTTATATTTTAAGTGATGAAAATAGTGTTGTTGATCCAATTTGTTATGAAGAATCATCCTATGAAGAAGATGATGAGAGTGGTTACTTAAGTCAAAATTAAGAAAATAATAATACATGTTCTTCTTCATGTGATTCTGATGCAAATTGGCAAGAAGAGAGAAATGAGGATAATGAGTGTTTTTATTCAAGTGAAGGTATGGCTCCTTATTCTAGATCTAAAAATGAAAATGATTTCCTATCTCTGAGTTGTATGAATTGGCATGGAGTTGAAAGTTTTGAAGAGGAATTGTTTACACAATATGAGGATAAATAGATCATTTACAAGGGTGAATCACCTAGTTGTGTAGATAAATTCCATGGGACTACAAGTAGTTGTAATCATTAGTATGCAATTAATTCTAGGGTTACTACATCTGCACCTATTGATAAAATAAGAGATGATTGTTGGTCTAGTCATATGGATCATCTTAGTGAAGACAATGCAAGAAATATGGATTTATATTCCACAAGCTTAATTGATGAAGTGGATGTTATATCTTCATGTAATGGTGTTTGTTACCATGATTTTGATACCCACATTCTAAACTTCTAGGTTAACTTTGCAAAGTAGTTATTGGTTTTTTTTTAAATTTTGGTGATAGTTTATGACCTATGACCTGTGAAGAAGATAGCATTGTGAAGATATATTGAAGTTGAACCATCAAATTCAGAACTTCAAGTTCAAGTTCAAATTTAAGCCTTAGTCTAAAAAATCAAAATCTAGAGCTCAAATTTATCAGTACAGATGTGTAGTATGATCTTCCAAGCATAAGTCTATGTTCTTAGAATTAGACTCCCATGTCAAGGTTCAATGCAAATTCAGGAGCCTAGTGATTCACAGTTTATCACTACTCAGATCTATTTTAGGACTAAACACCCAGACTACTTGAAAAGCCAAATTATCAAAGGAGCCAGATTGTGTTTGAATTAGTGATTGGCGGGGCTAAGATTCTAGGTTTAAATTTGATGATATATTTTCTTGGTGGGTTATTATGTGAGGCTATATCACATACTTGAAGCATTAAAAAATTGTGAGACCCGATATACTTCACAAACATCCAACAAGCATTATGAGGTATAATACAATTCAAATTGGAGATAAGACACCCATGTTCTAATTGAACACTCATGAATTTAATTTGGAGGCTCAGTTACTGAGAAGATGACAGTGAAGTTTTCTAAGAATGGGATGGAGTTGCTATGTGATTGACACCTCATAAGTTTCAGAGGTAACATGAATTGAAACCTAGCATTTAGAGAAGGCATTAAACTACCTAAATTTTTGAACGGAAAGCCTCAAGTCCCATTATATGGAAATGAGGAGCCCACAGCCATGCCTTTCTTAGCATTTGAAGATCTATTTGTGTAGGTAAAATCAGAATAGTAGAAGAGGTCAAATATAATATGTGAATCTCTTGATGAGATGCCTAAGCCCGAGAATCATCAAACACATCATAGAGGTGAGATTGAGCATGTAGAATGATTACAAGAAGCTCCAATTGGTAATTTATCTGCAAGTAATATATTGTTATAGTATTAATACAGCCTGTAACTGTAATATTTTATCAGCAAAAATGAGTCTAGGTGTGAGGGTTGTAACTTTTTATTGCACCGTCGGATTTTACTAAGTTTGGGATATGTTGTTATGAAACTAGTCTTCCAGATTCGCAATGGTGTCATTAGCAAAATTCATTGGCATTCAAAAGTTATAGCTGACTGTATATATGTCTATCCAAGAGGTCAGCAAAGTAACAACATGGATTTAATTTATTGCAAAAGTTCCCCCCTTTTAAATTTCAATTGGTCAATGACTATCTCTCACTATCTTATCAAGATGAAAAGATATGTTATGAAATGTTCAACCAAATGTCTAAGCAAATAATTGGTTTGACAAAATGTCACATGGGGAGGTGGAGCCCATAAATTAGATAGGTGTCTGTAAGAAGAAATTTGGAAGAGAATAAGCATATCATAATGTTTTATTAAACATTATTTTAATCTTCGACACATTACTCCTCCTCATAATAGATAATAGAATACATAATTATTTAAAGATCATATGAGAATTGAACAAAAGGAGTAAATATTTGGAAATGCGAGCAGTTCCAAGAAACAGTTATTCAAACTAAAATAGAACTGACAGAAAGAGAAGATAAATAGATTACAATCTGATGTAATAGGGGTTCTTCTTTTCTAGGCTAGAAGTTCTATAGCTGCTATAACAGGTGAGAAGAAAGCTCTGGTTGGAAAAAAGGGAGGGTTTTTCTTTTTCTATTTTGGAGCAAGTTCTACAGCTGCTTCAGGGGAAGAGAGATTGGTTTTGCAGTCTATTTGTAATGGAAGGATGTGATAATACTATCGTTATTCCATTATGTGTTTGAAATAAAGAGGATATGCATGTGTTTGATTCTATATTCTATACACTCATATTTTTGGTTTAAAGAATCTTATGGTCATTTATTTCCTTTTTTAAGACATAGTGATATCCATTACATCAGATTTGTGATGTATGTAATCTTATGATTGATGCATTCACATTTTTCGCATGCTAATACCTACAACCCCTCTTAACTCTTCTTTAATCCAATGTGGGAAGTTGAATAAGAAATCATAGGGTTATTTATTTGTCTTCCTTTATTTATTCATAAATTTGATAATCACATTCACCTAATGTTGATGAGCGATGTTAGAAACCCTTTTGTGTCTTCAGGTTAAAGGCACAACCAAGTATCATATTCATTGAATATCATTTGTGAGTGAGTTGTACCTCTCAATTCAGAGGAGCATTATCAATAAAATGATAATCTATCCATCTGTTAGTATATTTTGTCTTTCTTTTCGGGTGTTTTGAGTCATGTTCTATGATTCTTGTTAAAAGGCAAAACTGTTTACTAACAATGTTGATGATTCTTTCTCTTTACATGTTGAAGTGTTCATGATAGTAATGTTAGAAATGGTTTCAAGGTTTTCACTAATCCATTATATGGTGAAGAATATGATGTTGATCAACACAATACTTGTTGTAACATTTATAGGGGATCTCTAGATGGGGTTATTAACCCTCTTTTTGAAGAGCACATGGAATGTTCAGACTTGGTTGATGCCAAGATTGATGGTGATACATTGTCTTATCATTGTAAGATATTAGATTTTTCTTCTCTATGGGTGAAAATGATTTTGATGATGATTTTGCATCTTATATTGTTGGAGGGGAGGTCTTAGATGAAGTTTTTATTGAAGACCTGCCTGCACCCTGTAGGAAATTTTATGTTGAATTCTCAGATGATGATATGTGTGAGTATAAATATGAGTGATCATTTGAATACTACCTAACTATACATGAAGATACACAATTCTAAGGTATATCTGATCCTTTTCCCCAAGTTGAAATGAATCTTTCATAGTCAAAATTGATAGCATGCATAATTCATATAAACAAGAAAGATGTTAGTATGATTTTGATATATTTGGGCATCCTAACCCCTATTTTCATAATGAGCATTATGTTAAGGATGTTCCTAATATGCATTATGAAAGTTTGGAAAGTTAATTTGTTTTGTCAATTGAGTTGATTGACAATTTTGATGTGTCTGGTGAAACAAATGAAAGTGATATTTATATACTACCTCAGAGAAGCATAAATGAAAATCAAATTTTTGATAGAGGTAAGAGGTTTTGAAAAAAATTGAGTTTATTTAGTGGCCCAAGCCATCAACTTGTATAGTTAAATTAGGTTTCCCTATTTTCAATAAGTTGTTTAGAGAGAGTTTTGTTAGCAAGTGTGTGGTCTACTTCCCCCAATAATTCTAAATCCTTTCCACGGTTGCAAGGGGCATGCATCCCCAAAAAAGCCACTTTTGGCTTGATTTTTTAGTTTACCAAAAAAAATTACAAATGCCAAGGAAAATCAAGGTTGAATTTTATTTTTATGCCTAGGGTTTTAAGATTCTTTCCATTCATGTTAAACCCTAGGGATTTTCTCTTACTTATTTTTCATTAAGGATTAGGGTTTAACATTTTTAATGGGATACACTCAAAACATGTCATATTTTTCATATCCTATTTTTTTTCCTTTCACTTTTTCATGTCTAGCTTCATGTGTTTTAAGTTATAACAATGCAACAAGCACTTTAGCATAGTTTCACTGGCTTTTAACTATTAACAGTTTATGAAGGTATAAAGGTGCAAGATGGTTTATCTTTCCTTTGCACAATTTTGTAGAAGTCAAGGTGAATCCTATGGTCTATGGAATGACTAGGAGATCAATGCCTTTATGATGATCACAATTTTGCATGTTGAAATAGAAAGTTACATTATATGATATGACTAGGTGATAGTGTTAAAAGATTGGTCTATAGTGTTGTTCCCAACTTCAAGAAGCTTTTATATGATTAAAATTTTAAGTCATGGCATTTTGATTGATTTCCATGTACTCAAGAGGGTCACCCATGCAATTCATGGTTTTTTAGATTTCAAGCTTCATTGCTTTTGCTAGATCTACCTATATATATGGTGGCTGTATCCATGCTCTTTAAAAATGTTTAAAGTTAAACAAAAGTGGGATTACACATAGCCAACACATGTATCCATGGACCTAAGTTTCAACTCTAGTTATGTGTTGGCCTTTGTCACAAGATCACAATGGATAAATGATAACCTTGGGTTAAGATGGCAATATGGTGGCTGCCTTGTCATGCATTCATGAGGGTTAATTTTGAGTTGAGTTTTTAAGTTGCAATATGGTGATTAGAGTTAATTTTTTTAGTATTCAAAAATTCATTGGTCAACATAGTTGCAAATTAAGTTAAGTTATGAAGCTATGAAGAAGATATGGTTGTTAAGTTTTAAGCTTCTCGAATGTTTACATAGAGCTAGGGCTAATACTAGGTTTGAGCTATGAAGTAGTGAAATACAGTGGACCACATTGTCAAATGAGTTTATGCTTAACTTGAGGTTGAAGAGTTGATGTTGTGATTTCCTTATCACATGGTTAGAAGAGTTAAATATGAGTTACATTTTTAAGTTGTGACTCAAAACTCAATGCTTATCTTTCCTTTAGTTGCATGGTCATAGTGGGTTAAGCTTAACCCTTGTTTTATGTTGTGATGTTGTGATATGTAGTTGTCAAAATGAATGCTTTATCTTAGTCATTGATCAGATTTGGATCAATGGCATGTCACTTGCCCAAATTTGTAATATGTCCAAAGTTTATTGAAAGTGGGGAAGCACACATGTGGTGTGTGGTAGTTTTCAATTGCTGGTAGGCCCAATTTTTGTATGAGTATTCATTTTTCCATAAAATAAAGGTTTTAATATATTCATTCGATATGTATTTTCTATCTAAAAGGAAATGAAGTTCAAGTTAATCTCTCATTGGAGAGGCTTGACCCATGATAAGTAAAATGAGTTGTGATGTAGAAAAGTAACCTTGATCACATAGTCGTTCGTTAGAAATGGTGACTCTAGGTTAAGGCCACAAGTATGCATGATGCTAATAGGTGGCATGATGAATGGTTTTGATTGGGTACAAATGTAGGCTAGACAAATAGAGTCCTCAGTGTTCCTAGACTATCTAATGATAAGGATCTACAGCTGGTGTATGTCCACATTTTGGAGATGTGCAAAATTTAGTGAAAGCAGGGGTACACCATGAGGACATGTATCCATGAGGTTCCAAACAAAAAAACCAAAACAAGAAGCTATCAAATCAAAATCCAACACATGGCATGCAATGAGAGGTTGAAAGATCAAATAGAAATGGTAGGCCCAAGTTTAAATGAATTGATATATTTGATTGATAAAAAAGAGGATATGTTCACCCAACATATTCATTTGAAAGCATTTTGATTTTCATTTTGTCACACCATTGCAATGGATTTAGTATTACCTAATGTTAATGGAGTGATGTGGAAATCCCTTTGTTACATTTCCACATGGGTTAGTTGTCAACTTAATTTTTAAGTTGTGAACTTGCACTCTTATGATATTTTGGTCAATAGTCAACTTTTTTCTTGGTGCATTGTCACAACCAGAATTCAATAGCTAAATTAAATGTTGTGAAGTTGTGAGATGGCTTGTTTTCCTATTTATTGCATATTCATGGTTAGAATTGATGTTTAGAGCTTAACTGTGGTGATGTTTCAACTGATGGTTTGATTAGAGTGTTAGAGCTTTGCATGATTGCTTAGCATGGTGAAAGTTTAGTCTCAATTGAGCATTTGATTGATTGAGTTTATGGTGAGTTCATTTGATATTTCATTCAACATATGATATCGGTAGTAAGTTGTGATGGTGTGACTCTAATGTTCTTGTCGTTGCATCATGTTGTCACTAAATCATATGGAAGACCAAGTTCAGTTGTTAAAGGATTTATAATCATAAGAGATAAAATTATATTCATCTAATAAATGATCAGCCAAAAAAGTAGGGCTATGATCTTACAAGGTAGTCATGAGATCATCAAATGAAGAAATAAGGTAGGAGATGCTATGAGAAGATCATAGACCACTGATGTTATGAAGATTGAATGGATAATGTTTTCATATAGTTACAAGATAAATGAGAGATGGTCATGATGTTACAATAGTCTTTGTTGTGACATCATAGGAGTTAAGTTATTAATAGTTGAAGCTACAAGGATGGTTAGCTTGCCATAATCATAAGATCATAGGGCATGTAAAAGGGAGCCAAGATGCTATGAAAATAGGAAAGATAACAATGATAATAAGATTGTGAGGTTGAGTTTTCCATGCTGAGATGTTATGAAAGGTTTCTCTCTCCAGTTCATTGTAGGATCATAACATTGAGAAATTAGGAGTTGAAGTTTCAAAGTTGATTTATTAACTATTATATGTGGCCTTATTTTGTAGTCAGTAGGGGTTTCACCCTTAGGATGGTAGATAAATATTTTGGTTATGGCACAGGCTAGTGTTGAACAAATGGATCGATTAGTTGCTCAAGCAATACAATTTTGATAAGGATCAAATTTTCAATTGAGTAAATATATGGTGAAGATCAAATAAAATTGGATTAATGGAACGACCACCAAATAGAAAGTAAATATTATAAAGGTAGTTGTAGAGGTAGTTAGGAATTCCATCATGAAAGGGAAGAAGAGGAAAAACTAAATCAATTTGAGGAATCCTGTAGGAAGTTCCACCATGTCATTTTAGCAGTCATTGTCCTGGTTTTCTCCTAATACAAAGATTTTTTTAAACCCAATATCATTTTAATATCTCTGCATGTATTTTCCAGTCAGATTATGACATGTGTCTCCTTATCAATGGATGGTTGCAATCCTTCCCTATATAAAAATATTTATGATAAGGAAGATGGGTTCTCTGTAGTTCCTATTTTGGACTATGAAACCATTTTTGGCTCTAGTTCCAATTTTTCTAACTGCGACACAACATTCTAAGCATTTGTCTTTGATTGAACAACAATATTTTATTTTCCTCAAAGTTTCTAAAAAATATTGTCCTCTATTGTGTTTTCTCTAAGTTTTACATACACCATGATGTATTGATTTCAAGGAAATTAATAAGAAAACCTTCATTGAAAGTTGTAGTCTAAATTTGTCTCTATCTTTATGGATTTTTTATTTTATGTTTCTATATGCATAAGGTTCATATTATCTAGTTTCATCTTGGATTTGAAGTTGTATGCCATTGTATGTTTTCTATTGGGTTAACGATCTGAGTAAATTTATTGATATACATTGACAGAATTGCAAGAATCATGGGAGGATATGATAAGCATAAATTTCATTTTGAAGATAGATGTCTATTTATAAGGTAGATGGATAGATCTAGTATCTAAATATATGAGGATATTAGGATATCCATGTGTATGTTGTGTCTTAGTTATTTCCTAATGGATAAGGGACTGATTAGCTTGGGGAATGCATGTTCATACCTTATTCATATTGATATTTAACATTCTTAATCAAATCTTTTCCCTTTCATGTTGAAAGAGCTTATAGATTTACCCTCACTTGTCTTATCTAGTTCATAGGTTGTGTTATTAGCTATTCCATGCTTATGTTGTCTATATAAGCATTAGAAGATTAAGGGTATTATTTTCTTTGTTAGATTCAAGTGTATGCTTTTGAACAACTGGTACCATATAAATAAATCTATGGTACACCCACCTAGGTTTTGTAGAGCCTAAAGTAGAAGAAGGGTATAGCCTTATAGTTGATCCTGGTGTCTAAAAGGGTATGTTGTAGATGGGAAGTAGCTACCCCTAGATGTATCCTATTCTCATTGGGAAATTTGGCATGTAACATTTTAAAACACTAACACAAGAAAAAGGTAAGTAGATTAGGAAACTTGAAGTTTATGCTAAGTGATACTAGAGTTGACCAAGCAATAGTTTAAGTTGAGGAAAAAAATAGTGTCAATTGAACATCAATATTGACTAATTATGAAGAAATCTTGATTTCCAACTGACAAAATTGAATTCTTGGGATATGGAAAGCATATTGAAGAAAATGGATGAGCTAGAGCATTTAATTCAAGGGAAATTGTGTTTGAGCATTTCTATGCATTAATTCACAAAAAAATTTGGAGAAGTTTCTAGAAGATCAAAGAGGAAATGAAAAGGTGGACAAATTCATTGTATGTGTTGAATCTGATCAAAAACCTAAGATCTATGGTGTTTTTTAAGCGGCAATAGATCAAAATTAGCTATTTAAGGAGGCGCAAGGGCTAAGCTTAGAGAGGTTAGTAATGTTGGTGAAGACCTTAACAAGGTTGAAGGAGTTGTTAATTTTGTTGATTGGTGAACCTAAGTAGATGGATCAATAGTGAAGTGTTGACACAAAAAGTGATTACTTAAAGGATTTCCAAGTGAATCAATGATGGAGATGCTAATGCAGGTCAGTCAATGAGTTAGTTGTTGGACGAAATTATGATTTGTATTTGCAAAATGAGGCATATTTGTTAGATCAATTTGTTATTAGTTTCTAACCATTGTATCAATTTTGAAATCTTTTAATCAAGGTTGACCTAAAAATCATATATTAATCCTTTAATAAAGGCAACTATTTTTTGTAAATACATAGTCACTATTTAGACTTAAGTTTACTTAGGTTAATGCATATTTTTAATATTTATTAATCACCTAAGAACTCTTGTGAGTTGTCATGTTGACATCATGGTGGTTCGTACCTCTTTTAAGCACATGTTGTCTACAACACACATATGACGCCTCATCTTTCTTATCCATTCATCTAAAATGTTGGATAAGGTGTGCTTAGTTGTCAATGCTTATCTTATCTCTTGGTTGATTCTAGACACATTCTAGGTGCTTCCTAAGAGACATTTATATACAGGAACTCCTAGTGTGTTTGAACATCATATATTGAATTTATTGAATAGAGCAATATATTCAAACATACTTTAGGTAATTGATCATAAGCATTTCCGGTCTATAGTTGTGCTTGTGTTTGAGTTCTTAGTTTTTGGGTGAATTTTTCACTTAGGAAAATTCTTACATGGTATCAGAGCTATACCAAATTCTTATATGGTATCAAAACTTGGAGATTTTCTCATCACATAGCCATTCAAGACCACACTTGCTTTAGCACCTCAGCCCAAATTTGGAGTACTACAAAAATTGGTAGCATCTAGAGCTAGATCTGACATCGCCATTGCATCCAAAATGTTGAATTAGTGAAAATTGACTATAAAATTGGCTGCCTTGGCCCAAAGTCAACCATGAGGCAAATTTTTTTTGCAAATTGAAACTCGAAGGCTCCAATTTGTAGTTCATGTACGATCATTTCGGTATTTTAAATTCTTTATGAATTGTTTTTGTATTTCTTCAATAGAATTTTTGAAAACAAAATTAGTCTAGGTAGCCTTGTAGAGAAATTTTTTTTGTAGCTACCACTATTAGAATTCTTTTAGAATAACTGAGGGGGGGGTGAATGAGTTATCCAAGGTCCAATGATGTCCAATTCAACTTTTTCTTCTAATCCTTAATGGTACATAACTAAAATTATCATGCATGCAATTAAACATTAAACAATCATGAAAAGCAAACATGCATCACACCATAACACTAAGGATTTTGATGACCCAAAAACCCTCCAGGAATAAGAAGATAAAACTGGGGTGGGGATGATACCCACAAAATAACTGCGCAATTGATTTCAACCACTTCTGATGGTCTGCCCTATTAAAGGCTACAACACACTATTAAATGTGACCCTATTAAAGAATTTCTACACCATGTTAACAATGCGCCATGTTAGAGGACTTAAGAAAATTCAACTTGGAATGTCACCCTGTTAAAAGATTTACATAGAGCTATTAGGCTCACCCAAGTCCATGGGATTTATAGTCACCTTCTCAAAAGAATCTTTCATCCCTCTCTACGGATCTCTTATCCTCATCCTAAGGATCTCTTATCCTTCTCCTAAGGATCTCTTTATCCTTCTCTTGGGGTTCTCTTTATCCTTTTCCTAAGGCTTATCCACCTAGCTATTAAGCTAACCTAGCAATGTAGGGTTTCAATGTCTAATACAATGGTAAGAAAGTATTAGAAGGGTTTTGACCTGATACAGATTGCAACTTCAACCTTGCAAATTTTAAATTTCTCTTCAGTCCTTTTTTTTGCTTGGCTTTCCTCCCTTGCAGTGCTGACAACTTGTTCACCCTTCAATATTTGTCTCCTTGAGTTCTTCCACTCGTTATGCCAATGCACTTCATGGTCACTTGATCAACTCAGAGTCTTGATGCTTTGTTCCTACTCCTCTTGGCTTCTTCACATGACCACACTTAAGACCAACTCCCTCTCATACATGTGCATTTTATCTCTAATCTGTAACTCCTTATAAAGAAGTTCTATGCTTCATTTCCCACTAAAATCTTAATTTGATCTTGAGAAAACGGTATTGTTTTCCCTCCAAATTGTTTCTTCTAGAAACTTCATGATAAATCCATTAGCATTCACCTTGAATTGGTTTGCATGGTTTACATAAAATTCTATGGCATCTACTCATCATTCTTATCATCCAACTAATTCACAAAATTTGATGTAACAAACTTATCACTGCTGATCTGGCAAATCTTTGACTTAACAAATAATGCAGCAACTTGGCATCATTGATTTACTGATGCTTGGCTCCTTCTGTGTTACTTGGCTTCTACTATTATTTTATTGGCGCTCGGCACCTATAGAAATTTTTCTTTGCTCATCACTTGAATATCACTTGGCTCCTATATCTTGCTCAAAACTTGAAGTCACTCCGCACTTGATCTTTAGTCGGCACCTGAAGGGTGCTCGACACCTATTGGATTTTATGACTTAGCACATGTTGTGGCTCAGCATGCATAGTGTGCTTGGCTTCAACTGAGAATCTATTCAACTCTAACTAACTTGAGAGTATGTCATCAATACACTATTTCATCAATGGCTTAGCTGATCCTTATATTTCATTGCAATATCATAACTTCAACCTTTCTCTAGGTACTCTAGTTATATCTTATTGATTTCCACCTCCTTGTCAATCAACCAATTAATAGTATTTGGATCACTTAAGCAATTGTCATTCCTACAAGTAGCAAGTTTGACATCAATGACAAAACAATGATTGAAAACATTCTTTACCAGTTCCATTATTCTTCATTCATGATCTTTTCAATCATTTTCAATAATCTCCCTCTTTTGCATTAATGGCAAACCAAACAGATCAATTGATCAACTTAGTTACCACCAATATTACATACTTTTTGGCTTGGTATATAACTCCTTTTGCTGATACAAACTGAATCCTTTGTTCTACTTCTCCCTCTGGACTGTTGCATCGTTACTACTAATCTCATACATCTCCATATATTTACCTTTCATTGATCAGTTTCTCATAAATCTCCCTCTTTGACATAAATGCCAAAGATGTAGCATCTTCAACATGCTAAATATAAGCTTTGCATCTTTATGTTTTCTCCCTCTGTCACCTGCTTGTGACTGATCTAGAGTTTCTACTCCTATTGTCATCCTCTGCATCATTCTTTTGATATTTCAATGATCTACTCTTATTGATGCAGTGCAGTTTCTTTGTTTCTTTAGACTGCTTGAGTTAGGGGCATTACCCACAACTTGCCTCTAAGATATTCATAAGCATTCTTGGGCAATGTTTTGGTGAAGATATCTACAATTTGTTCCTTTGTGTGAATGTACTCCATCTTCACTTGTTTTTCTTCCACCCATTCTCTAACATAGTGATACTTGATTGCAATATGCGTGGTTTTTGCATGCATTACTAGATTCTCGGATATGTTTATAGCACTTGTATTATCACAATACAATATCATAGGTTTGGTTACCTCTTCTTTCATTCCTTTCAATAGATGTTTAAGCCATACAATTTTTGTACAATTGACTACTGCTTCCACATATTTTGCTTCTATAGTGGACTAAGATGTGCATATTTATTTCTTGGTAGTCCAAGTAACTAGCCTTTTACCTAAGAATAATGCTCCTCCACTTGTGCTTTTTCTGTCATCAATGTTGCCTCCCCAATCTATATCTGTGTATGCATTGAGCTCAAACTTCTCATTCTTTTTGTAATATAGGCCAAAATCATCAGTTCCTTTGAGATACCTCATTATCCTTTTTACTACCATGAGATGATTTTCTCTAGGATTAGTAGAGAATCTAGCCACTATTCCAAATGCTAATGCTATGTCTGGTCTGCTATGTACAACATATTATAGTTTTCCAATCATGAATCTGTACATTGTTTGATTGACTTTAGTTGATTCATCATTTTTAGATAGCTTATGTCCTATTGCCATTGGTGTGCTGATTGGTATGGAGTCTTCCAATCCAAACTTATTGAGTATCTCCTTGATGTATTTTGATTGTGTCACAAATATGCCATGTTTTAGTTGATGTACTTGCAATCCTACAAAGAATTTGATTTCTCCAAACATTGACATCTTTAACTCATGTTTCATTTTGTTAGCAAAACTTTTGCAAAGTACTTGCTTTCCTCTAAAAACTATATCATCCACAAAGATTTTAGATATAAGGATATCCTTACCTTCTTCTGATTTGATATACATATTGCTATTATCATCAATTCTTTCAAATCCTATTTGCACTAGATACTTGTGAAGTCTCTCATACCATGCTCTAGGGGCTTGCTTTAATCCATATAGAGCCTTGTGTAATTTTCATATGTTATTTTTTTTCTTTTCATCAACAAAACCTTTTGGTTGCTCTATGTAGACTTCCTCTTCAAGTATACCATTCAAAAATGAAAACTTTACATCCATCTAATAGACTTTAAACCCTTTGAAGGTTGCATATGCTAGTAAGGTCCTTACTCCTTCCATTCTTGCAACTGGAGCAAAAGTTTCTCCATAGTCTAGTCCTTCTTCTTGTGCATACCCTTTACAAACTAGTCTTGCCTTGTTCCTTGTGATGTCACCATTTTCATCTAACTTGTTTCTAAACACCCACTTGGTTCCAATTACATTCTTGTCAGCTGGTCTTGAGACTAAGGTTCATGTCTTGTTTTTCTCAATTTGTTCTATTTCTTCTTTCATAGAATTGTACTAGTCATCATTTGTTATTGCTTCAGTTACTATTTTTGGTTCCATTTTACTGAGCAAACATGTTTCACTTTTGAGTCTATTCCTTGTCATTGGTCTTACCTCTTTGTTTCCAATAATTTGATCTGTAGGATGATTTCTTCTTACATACTTTTCCAATACTGGTTCTTTCCTTGTTTGCATATTGTCTCTTTCAGAATTTGAATCTTCATGTATATTATCATCAGATATTTCTTCATTTCCTTCATGTTGGTAGTTCTCAGAATTTGAATGAACATTTTTTGTGTTTTGCAGCTCGGCTTTTGAATGTGCCTGCTGTTCGACATTCACTGTTTGTGATTCGGCAGATATTGAATTTTTTTGCTAATTCTCATTCTAAGTTGCAACTTCACCATTATTAGGTATACCTTCATAAAAATATACAAAGGTCTTGTATTCTTCTACTTTCTTGGTGTCCTCAACACTTTGAACTTCTGCAAGCTCATCAAACTTCACATTTGTGCTTTCTACTACTTTGTTAGTGTTAACATTCAAGCACTTATAAGCTTCGCTTCTAGTAGAATAACCAAGAAATATGCCTTCCTCACCCTTTGCATCAAACTTTTCATTTCTTCAAATTTTCTTGATGTGAATTCACCTCCTCTATTAGATTTGAGACATTTTAGGCTCTTCCTAGTCTCTTTCTCTACTTTGACCAAGCACCATTTGAACGTTTGGAATGCATCTAATTTTTGTTTCAGGAACATGACTATCATCATCCTTGAATAGTCATCTACAAATAACATTATGTATCTATCACCTTTGTAGTTTTGTACTTCAATAGCACCACACAAGTCAGTATGAACTAGCTCTAATGCTTCATTAGAGGTATAAGTCTTGCTTTTGAAAGTTGACTTGGTCATCTTCCCTAGTTGCCATTGTTTGCACATGGTGTTATCAGGTTTTTTCAACTTTGGTAGACCTTTGACTTTCTTCATTTTTTTGATGCTTATCAAATTGTCAAAATTTAGATGACATAGCCCCTTGTGCCATAACCATACATCATCAGTTTGAATAATGAGACAAGAAGCATCTTCCATATCTAGGTAGAACAAATTACTCGTAGTCTGATCACCTTTTCATATTAGACTTCCTTGAGAATCATAGATCTTGGCAATTCCATTTCCAAATTCAACCCTGTATCCTATGTTACCTAATTGTGAGACACTTAACAAGTTATAATTCAGGCCTTCAACATAGTATGCATTATCACATGATATCTTTTCAATAAGCTTGATACTACCTTTTCCCTTTGATCTGACATGGTGCATTGTTACCAAATCTAACACTATTTCCTTCATATTGAGTAAAGGTAATGAATTTACTTTTGTCTCCAATCATGTGATGAGAACATCTACTATATATGATCCATTTGTCATTTGTGTTCATGCAGGTTACTAGGGTAGTTGCTTCATCTTCATCTGATTCATCTTTCATAGCCACATATACTACTTCATCATCATTCTCGTCAGAGTCTTCTTCAACAATGTAGCATCTTTTGCCTTTACCTCTTTAGTCCTTGTTGTCCTCTTTCTTGTTCTTGAAGTTGCCTCCATCCTTGTAATTTTTATTTTGTGTGCATCTAGTTGCCATGTGACCAACTTCATTATAGTTGAAACAAATGATTGGTAGCTTACCTTTGATTATTCTTCTTCCTCTGTGAAATCTTCTTGCTAGTAATGCCTCTAATTGGTCTACATCATCTTCATCAGTGTTGTTGTCACTAAATACATACTTTCCTTTTTCACTCTTTTTCTTTTTTTGCACCTCATCATTTTCTTTTATTTTCATCTTGACTTTGAATGTAGATTCAAAGTTTTTTGGCTTGTAGTTGTCAAAGTTGGATAGCTCAAAGGTAGTGAGTCTTCCAATTATTCCTTCAAATGATAATGTGTTCCCTGGTACACACTTTAATTCTTGGATGGCTGATACTCTTATAGCCTAGATGGGAAGCAAAGTTCTCAAGTATTTGCTGCATACTATTACTTCTACTAACTATCATCATAGGCTTCTTATGGTACTTACTACTTCCTTCATCCTTGCACCATATTGAGCAGAATTATCTCCTTCCATTTTCATGTCATCAAACTTTCCTCTTAGGCTCTCTCTTTTGGCTCTCTTGACATTATCATCTCATCCATAGATTCTTGACAATGTTTCCCACATTTGATATGCAGTATCACATCCTTTGACATCATCGTACTCGGCATAGCTTAGTGCCGAAGCAATATCTAACATTTCTTGAGCGTGCTCCTTCTTCTTCCTCATGTCATCTATAGTGAGAGGTCCTGCAGGGTCTACATGATCGACTACAATTGAGGTCTGTGCATAGTCACCTATTGATCTAAGGTGTAGCTTCATCAAAATTTTCCATGCAACAAAGTTGTCTTTGTTTAGCTTGCGAACTTCTCTCTTGGACATCTTGATCTTTCTACTGCTAGTACCTTGAAAAAAATTAGTAGTGCGCTCTGATACCAATTGAGAATTCTTTTAGAATAACTAAGAGGGGGGGTGAATTAGTTATCCAAGGTCCAATGATGTCCAATTCAACTTTTTCTTCTAATCCTTAATGGCACATAATTGAAATTATCATGCATATAATTAAACATTAAACAATCATGAAAAGTAAACATGCATCACACAATAACACTAAGGATTTTGATGACCCAGAAACCCTCCAGGAATAAGAAGGTAAAACTGGGGTGGGGATGATAACCACGGAATAACTATGCAATTGATTTCAACCACTTTTGATGGTCTACCCTATTAAAGGCTACAACACACTGTTAAATGTGACCTTGTTAAAGGATTTCTACACCTTGTTAGGAGTGTGCCCTATTAGAGGACTTAAGAACATTCAACTTGGAATGTCACCCTGTTAAAGGATTTACATAGAGTTGTTAGGCTCACCCAAGTCCATGGGATTTACAGTCACCTTCTCAAAAGAATCTTTCATCCCTCTCTAAGGATCTCCTATCCTTTTCCTAAGGATCTCTTATCCTTCTCCTTAGGATCTCTTTATCCTTCTCCTGAGGATCTCTTTATCCTTCTCTTCGGGATCTCTTTATCCTTTTCTTGAGGCTTATCCACCTAGCTATTAAGCTAACCTAGCAATGTAGGGTTTCAATTTCTAATACAATGGTAAGAAAGTATTAGAAGGGTTTTGACCTTATATAGATTGCAACTTCAATCTTGCAAATTTTAGATCACTCTTTAGTCCTTTTCTTTGCTTGGCTTTCCTCCTTTGCAATGCTGATAGATTGTCCACCCTTCAAAATCTGTCTCCTTGGGTTATTCCACTCATTATGCCAATGCACTCCATGGTCACTTGATCAACTCAAAGTCTTGATGCTCTGTTCCTACTCCTCTTGGCTTCTTCGCATGACCACACTTAAGACCAACTCCCTCCCATACATGCACATTTTATCTTTGATCTATAACTCCTTATAAAGAAGTTTTATTCTTCATTTCCCACTAAAATCTTAATTTGATCTTGAGAAAATGCTATTTTTCCCCTCCAAATTGTTTCTTCTAGAAACTTCATGATAAATCCATTAGCATTCACCTTGAATTGGTTTGCATGGTTTACGTAAAATTTTGTGACATCTACTCATCATCCTTATCATCCAACTAATTCACAAAATTTGATGTAATAAACTTATCGTTTCTGATCTGGTGAATCTTTGACTTAAGAAATAATGCAACAACTCAGCATCATTGATTTACTGATGCTGGATTCCTTCTATGTTACTCAACTTCTACTGTTATTTTACTAGCACTCAGCACCTATAGCATTTTTGCTTTGCTCGACACTTGAATATCACTCAGCTCTTGTATCTTGCTTGACACCTGAAGTCACTTGGCACTTGATCTTCACTCAGCACCTGAGGTGTGCTCAATACCTATTTGATTTTATGAATCGGCACATGTTGTGGCTTGGCATGCATAGTGTGCATAGCTTCAACTGAGAATCTATTTGGCTCTAACTAACTTGAGAGTATGTCATCAATACATTATTTCATCAATGGCTTTGCTGATCCTTATACTTCATTGCAACATCATAACTTCAACCTTTCTCTAGGTACCCTAGTTAAATCTTATTGACTGCCACCTCCTTGCCAATCAACCAATTAATAGTATTTGGATCACTTAAGCAATTGTCATTCCTGCAAGTAGCAAGTTTGACATCAATGACAAAACAATAATTGAAAACATTCTTTACCAGTTCCATTATTCTTCATTCATGATCTTTTCAATCATTTCCAATAACTGTCAATTCCTAGCCCTACAAGTTCACATAGCTAACTCGATTAACTTTATTTTTTCCAACATTCACACTATCATTTCTAGTGATTTCCCCCTATAATCAGTAGACAAATTCCATTTGGAATAACAAGCCCCCAACTAGCTCTGCCACACGTCTCCCTATTGGCTTACTTTTATTTAAATAACTGTAGGCCAATTCTTTTAAAAAGTTCTTGTAGCACCCATCTCATTCATGTGGGATAAATATTTCACACTAGTGACTCACTAAAACTACTAGCAACATCATTTATTTCCTTGGTGCATTTCATTCTCTTAGTGACTAGTTTCTAAAATCCATCGACAATATCCAGCATCATTTCAAAAATAGGTGGTAGCTTTTATTTTCTTGGCATTGGATAATTCAAACTCTAATAGCTCTTTATTCCTGCCCACACACAGCAATTTGTACATGTGGCATACATTGATTCACCCACCTACCTACCAACTCAACAGTGCCATTTAGCACCACATTAGCATTTTCTATTGCTGCATAGTATTGACATGTGTACATAGCTTAGCACCATGTCACCATCAAGAAGTCATCCATGTGGATAGCTAAGAAATACATTTTGACATGCCATTCTTACAATTCATATTGTATGGATGCTAAGTCATCTGCCACATCACTTGGGCTATTGTTTTTCACCAACACCATCTTCTCACTACACTAAATTTGATGACCATTTGACTGTCAAACCTGGTCATTTTATAACTGATGCAATAGATATTTGACCATCAAATTTAGCATTGTAGTTTTTGCTCCAAACCCCTCACTAGATTGCTTTTCAGTTTGGCAAGCTAACTTTACGAGCCCATAACTTGGACATCTAGACTCTGATTAAGGTGCAATTCTTTTTGAAATTGGGTAGAATTTCCCAAGTTTTCTAATGGTAGTATTATTTTCTAGTTCTGGTGCAAGTATTTGTCATGATTTGGATCTTTTTGTGACTTTTCTTCATTGTATTGCATTCAGAATTTAGCTACAGTGCTTAGTTCTAGTCTTAGACCTCAAATGGTAGTTGCAAAAAGAAAAATTAGAGTTCTACTTTATTCATTTTGACAAGAGACACATTGTAAATGCACCACATATAAAGTGCCAACAACATCTTTTTTTTTTTGGGGGGGGGGGGGGGTTCTTTGATTCTTTGGAGGTTACATTGATTGGTCCATCATGGAAGAGGTAGATTTGATTTCCTTGCACCTAGACAACTATCAGGAATGGAGTCAAATTGCTATCAAATTTCTCAGTCAACACAATGCATATCGTATGTGGGAGGACTTGAATATGATCTTGAGACTTCTATCCTCATTGGTACCATTCTCTTTCTATATATGTATTATGAGGTTTTGGATTTAATGACTAACCTTAAGCTATCTGATCATTATGATAATTTGATGCATCTTTGGGAGACTTATGAAGATGCAAACATTCCTCCATTCCTGAAAGATCTCATACCTCTAGTTGCAACTGACTCCTCTTCAAAGGAGATCACGCCTCCACCTCTTATATCTCCTAGTGATCCTATTCTAGCCACAGATGCTTCAAATTCAGTGTAGCAAGACCCTTTATGTCTTCCTACTCTACCTTCATGTGAAGACTTCCTTTCAAACATTGCACAACTATTTTTGAATTCTCACATTGAAGATGTGGGAGACATTATTGATTATATTCATCTTCTTTTTGAGGTAGATAATTCTTCTTTTTCTGCAGTGACAGATTCATGTACTTCAGCACTGCAAGGTACTCATGGTCTTGTAGGTGATGATTTCTTGCCAGACATTTCATCTCTGTTCTTGGAGCCACACACAATAGATATGGGAGACTTTCATGATGATCTATCACTTCTATTTGCTAAGGATTCTTCTATAGTTTTTGTGAGGGACCACTCTAACCCTCAAGTCCATTCTCTACATGATCAATCCTTCTAGGTTGGCATGATTGTGAATTCTCATTTACAACATCTGTAGAAGGTTTCTTCATCAATTGAGAAGACAGTTGGTTTCTTGAGACGGGTTATACCACATTCCTTGTTGATCTATACTTCTCTTCAACAATTTTGGAGGAATCCATCATTAGTATCGACACAAGGACACTTGGATAGGTTTCAGTAACATGGGTCATCATAGAGATTCCTTCTCCATATAGGGGATGCATCTCACAGGTACCCTTGCCTTTGTTTCTTCCAAAGGGGAGGAACATCAAATAGATGTCATAGATTACCTTCTACATTGGAGCATTTCTCACTGATTGACACACTACTTTTTTGGGGGGTGGGAGGGGGGGGAGGGACTACCTCGTCTCCCTCTACTTTTTGGGGGGGACTTTTTCCTCTTAAGGGGGTTTTGTCCTTCTCCATTTTTCTTTTGTATATACTAGATGTATGTCGTAATGGGGGGGGGGGGGGGGGGTCTTGATTACTCCATCCATCCATGCATCCCTTTTCATCTCTCTTTTTGGGGGAGGGTTTTTCCCATGAGGTTTCCCCTCTTTCCCTACTTTATGGGAGATTTGTATATCATTTTGTACATGGATACCTAACATGGCCTAGTTATCGAGAACCATCATGCATTTCGTCCTAGTATTCATAAGCTTAAGGGAAAACCCCTAAGTTGCACTTAAGGGGGTGTGTTGGTGTAAATACATATTCACAATTTACACTTACTTAAGTTTACTTAGGTTAATGCATATTTTTAATATTTATTAATCACCTAGGAGTATGTACACTCTTGTGATTTGTCATGTTGACATCATAGGGGTTCACACCTCTTTTAAGCACATGTTGTCTACAACACAAGAGTCTTCTACACACATATGACACCTCCTCATTCTTATCCATTCATCTAGAATGTTAGATAAGGTGTGCTTAGTTGTCAATGCTTATCTTATCTCCTGGTTGATTCTAGACACATTGTAGGTGCTTCCTAAGAGGCCTTTATATACAAGCACTCCTACTATTTTTGAACATCATATACTGAAGATACTGAATAGAGCAATGTATTTGGACATACTCTGACTAATTAATCATATCCATTTCTGGTCTACAGTTGTGCTTGTGTTTGATTTCTTAGTTCCTAGGTGAATATTGCCCTTAGGCAAATTCTTATAGTAACATACTAATGGAATTTTCTTAAGCCCTCTGACAATTCCACTATTAATCAGGTGATTAAATCCTTAACAACGTCATATTTAAAAATGTGTATTGTAACCTTTAACAAGGTTGGCTCCTCATATTACTCACTTCAGAAGAGTGAAAAATTGGTGACATGTTACTGGTGGTTTTTCCCAAATTGGGTTTCGACATTAAATCTTAGTGTCATACTTTTGTGGATATTATCTGAGATGTTTTGTTGTTAATGATTTACATTCTAAAATTTTGTTACTATTAGGACAGTGGACTACAAATTTATCTTACTAATTATTTTCTATAGAGACCAAGCTAGTAAATATTTAGATCTAAACTATTGGGAGTGATTAAAATTTGAATTGGTACATTTGGACCTGAGATTAATTGATTCACCTCCCCTGGCTCCCCCCACCCGCCCCCCTCAGTTATTCTAAATCATTCTAACTAGGGAGCCCTATATCAAGTATAGGTTGTCTGAGGGCAACCTATACCAAGTTTAGATTTTCTATCATTATCTTTGAGGTGTGTTAGGGTCCAATACAAAATATTTTTCATTTTTTTTCCTAATGGGGTTGGCTCTTACAGAAATGGTTCCTAAAATCACTATAGAAGGATACCTCACCCTCTCATTTTAATACACATTTGGCATCTATATTTTATGAGAATTCCTACAAAAATTATATTGTGTATTTTGTTGGAAGTATGAATGCTAATGACATTCCTATGGGGGAGTATTGTAGAAACATGATTAGATCATTATCATGATTATATGTTACATTCATGATTGTGTTTTTCATTGATGTCAACATAGCAGTTTCTTGTAGTATCTGACAGAAGATCAGTGGTAAAGATTAAGGAGGTATAGACAAATAATTGAGTATTTTCACTAGAAAGATTAATGGGAGATACTAATAAGTATCTAGTATATACAAATAACCTCAAGGTGCAAAAATATTAAGTCTGGAAGAAGTCATACAAGTTTTGGTGAACATTGTTTAGAGATAGAGTTTACAGAAGCATGTTCTGGTAAACTTGCTATATCTCTTAGCAAAGTTTTTATTTTGAGAAGAAAGGTTGAAGGCATGTAGAAGACATTATGGAAATGATTTGGCTAAGCTCTCTTATCATAGTATTATATGCAGGGAAAGTCATTCAAGTTACAAGGTGACACATTGATGTTATTGACTAGTAAAATGTGTTCTTAATGAGGTCCTATAATAATTAATTGAGAAGGTGTAATAGTTGACTCAAGGGAATTGTTTTATGGACTCAATATAAAGGAATGACATTTTCCTTTGTTATACATGATGAAGAAAAAAGAGAGCCAAAAGAGGTGAAAAGATATGAACTTTGCATAATTAGATTGACATGCAAAGATAAGTAGAGTAGAGAAAAGTTGGATAAAATTTCATTGCCAAGGATTTGTTTTGAGATTTGAGGTTTGATATTTGGATTTGAGGTTTGTGACCTATTATGCAATGTTTGACAATGATTGGTCTAGTTGACAAGATAAAGTAAAGAGGGTAAAGCATAGTACAAATAATTATTTTTCAAGGAATAGATGAGAGATAAGTTGGACAATGAAGTTTAGTGGTCTTGCCCAAGAAGCTATTTGGATAGTGGGTCCTTTTGCTTTCTAAAAATCCTAAAAAAGTTGGCACAACTTCTAATAGGGTTTGACTCTTCTAAAAAGTATTCAAAGTCTCCTAATAATGACTCTTATGTATTGAATGTGTTTATAGACTCCTAATAGGGTCCATCCTCTAACAAGAAATATATATCAGTATATCTGTGTGGGCATCGTTCCCTCTGGGGTTTTCCCTCTAATCAAGGGTTTCTCTAGTTAAAATATTTGGTGTAATTATGTATGTGCATCTTGTTATGGTTGATGTTTACTTTAGTTACATGGTTAAGATTAATTGAGGTTGATAAATATTTTAGTTGGATAATTGATTCACTTCCTCTCAGTTATCTTTGTGGACTATTATTCCTAACAATTGGTATTAGAGTATCAGGTTCTTGATGATAAGGCTTAACAACTTTGGGAGATCAATGGTGAGTTATTTAAGAAAGAAAAGTCCTAAGTTTTATCGAGGAAACTTCATCACCTAGAAGATAGAGCCTCTTTGTGAGAGATCAAAATTGGGTACATAATTGAGCATTGAGTTTTTGGATAGAGGCACAAGTAAAGATAGATCAAGATCTAAAGAAGACATGACTATCAAGGAAGTTATTGATATCCTAGTGAAAAGAGAGTCAAAAGGCATGGAAGTTTTTTCTTGTTGGACATGTAATAAGTTTGGTCATTTTTCATCTACATGCGCTAAGAGAGTAAGGAAAACTAGAAAGAGTTCACTTTCTGATGAAGATGAAGAATTTAAAGAAAGTATGGAAAGATTCTTGTATGATTGTGATGGTAAAGATAATGAACCTAAATTAGTTAAGAAAGAGGAAGTATTAGAAGAGATATCTTTGGTAACTATTTTTGATTCAAAGGATAACAATTAAAATGTAGAAGTTATCATTAGTAATTATTTGTAGAATGGCAATCAAATTGAAGAGAAAAGATTCAATCCTAGAGTAGAAGAAAGAGTTGACTTGCAGAATCGTAAACAAAATGGCATTGCAGAGAGAAGAAATAGGTCAATAATAGAAGTAGAAAGAGCTATGTTAGCTAAGAATGATGTATCCAAGACATTTTGGAGAGAAGCAATTAACACCATAGTATATACTTTGAATAGAGCATAGATCAGAAAACTTATGAGCAAGACACCCTATGAGTTATGGTTTGGTCATTCACCATTAGTTAAGTATTTCAAAATTGTTGGGAGAAAATGCTATATCAAAAGAGATGATGATGTTGGTAAATTTTATGCTATAAGTGATGAAGGCACATTTCTTGGTTATTCATTGAAAAGTAGAGCTTATAGATGTTATAATATGAGAATTAAGATTATTGTTGAAAGTGCAAGTGTAAGAGTTGATGAGAAATTTAGAATTCAAGAAAGAATAGTTGACTATAATTCTGATGATGAGAATGTTGTTGTTACTAAAATGAATGATGAAGTATTCTTTGAGACTAACAATAATTTTTAGAATGAAGGTGAGCTAAGGTAGGAACAAATTTCAAAACCTAGAATAGAGCTAAGAGTTGAGATAACAACTCCTACTTCTAGTAAGAATATGACAAAGAATCATTCACCAAAGCAAATCATCAGCAACAAAGATAAAGGTGTGATGAAAATAAGTAGAATAAATGAAGAACTATGTTTAATAGCTCAAGTAGAAAAAAGAATGCAAATGAAACATGCAGAAATGACTATTGAAAGCAAGCTATGAAAGAAGAATTGGATTAGATAGTGAAGAATGAGACATGGGAATTGCTCCCTAGACTAGAAAATAAGAATGTCATAGGAACAAAATGGGTATTTAGGAACAAGATGAATGAACAGGGTGAAGTTGTAAGGAACAAAGCAAGATTGGTATGTAAGGGTTACTCACAAAAAGGAGTAGACTATGAAGAAACCTATTCTCCTATGGAAAGAATTGAAGTAGTAAAGTGATTATTAGCCTATGCAACACATAAGAAATTCAAAGTGTATCAAATGGATGTCAAGTTAGCATTTTTGAATGGAGAACTTGAAGAAGGAGTATACATAGAATATCCAAAAGCTTTTCATTTAAGATATGACAAGGACATGCTATGTAGATTGAAGAAATCATTGTATGGCTTAAAACAAGCATCCAAAACCTAGTATGCAAGGTTGGACAAGCATTTGACAAAATTTGAATTTAGCAAAGGTATGGAAGACAATAATATGTACTTGAAAGAAATAGGTAATGGATTTTTTATCTTGGTAATATTTGTTGATGATATCATGTTTGGAGGAGATGATAGTAAAAGTGAAAAATTTGAAGAAGAAATAAAGATGGAATTTGAAATGAGTATGATAGGGGAAATGAAATACTTCCTAGGATTGCAAATTGTGCAAGATAAAGAAGGAATCTTTATTTCTTAGACTAAGCATTTGAAAGATCTATTGAAAAGGTTTGGTTTGGAAACATTTAAGCTAGTTGGAACAACTTTGATAACTAGCCACAAGTTATCTACAAATGATGAGACACCTACTATTGAGTAGAAGAAGTGCAGATCTATGGTTGGAGGATGATAATATCTGACTCACACAAGGCCAGATATAGAAAATGTAGCTAGAATTGTTGCAAGATTTCAAACTAACCCCAAAGAAGCACATTATGTAGTAGTTAAGAGGATATTTAGATATCTAAAGGGAAAATTAGAGTTTAGATTATGGTATTAAAAATCTAATGATTTCATTTGATATGCTTATACTGATATTGATTAGGAAGGTAGTATGGATGACAAAAAGAGCACTAGTGGTGGAGCCTTCTTTCTTGGAGGAAGATTGGTTTTTTTGCTAAGAAAAATGTATGATTTTACCTCAAAAAGTATAGTAGAAGTAGAATATGTTGCAGTAGAAAAAAATTGCAATCAAGTTGTTTGGATGAAGCAAATGTTGAAGGATATAAGGACAAAATTTAGTGAGCCTATTTTCATACATTGTGACAACACAAGCGCAATAAATATGTCTAAGAATCCAGTGTTGCATTCTAAGACCAAGCACATTTCTATCAAGTATCACATGTTGAGAGAGAAATTTTTAGAAAAGGAAATTAGATTGGAGTATGTGAGCACTAAAGAGTAGATTGCAAATATTTTCACTAAGCCTCTTCCCAAAGAGACTTTTGAGTATTTGTGAGGAATGCTAGGGGCTATGCACCTTCCTAGATCAAAGTAAATAATGCAAGAGTGCATCACTATAATAGAAAACTATTTCTTATATGGATCGAATGCTAATGATTCATGTATGGGGGAGTATCTGTGATGGACTGAGTCATCTAGGACTCTTTTTAACATGTTGTCTTTGAAGAATATTTGTGGGCACTTGAGCTAGTAACAAATAGTTTCTATAGAGTTTGATGGTTGTTGAAACTTTTGACCTTAATGCCAATGGGGGAGAAGTATAGCATAAAAATCAATAGCATGGAAAAATAGTTTTGATGTAGAGCACATTGAGGTATATCAATAGGGAAGAATGATTGATGAAGAGGATTTGAAAAGAAAGGTTTATAGTCTTTTGTAGTTGGTATTCCTGGAACTAGATGTTTTTCATCTATGTTTCCATTAATGCCAAAGGGGAAGATTGTTGCAAGCTTGAATGCTGATGATATTCCTATGAAAGAGTATTGTAAACACATGATTAGATCATTATCATGATGATATGTTCTATTTAGAACTGTGGTTTTCATTGATGTCAACATAGTAATTTTTGTGGTATTTGACAGAAGAACAACAGTAAAGATCAAGTTGGTATGGATAGATTGTTGAGTACTTTTAGTAGTGAGGTTAAAGGGAGATTATACTATGTATCTAGTATATGCAGCTAATCTCAAAAGCATAATATATTAAGTCTAGAAGATGTTATACAAGTTTCAGTGAAGATTGTTCTAAGATAGAGTTTGTAGAGGCATGTTTTGGTAAACTTGTTATATCTCTTAGAAAAGTTGTTATTCTAATAAGCCAAAGTTAAATATGTGAATAATACATGTTGGTGATTACATGAACAAGCTCATACATCATAATATTGTATGTATAGAAATTTATTCAAGTTACAAGGTGAAAGATTAATGTTATCACTAAGTGTAACATGTTCTTAATGTGATCCTATAATAATTAATTGAAAATGTGTAACAGTCGACTTAGGGAATTGTTTTATATATTTGGTATAAAGGAAGGACATTTTACTTTATCATGTATGGATGAATTTGAATGATTAAAAGAAGCATAAAGAGTAGAATGTGAAGATAAGAAAAGTGGAGTAGAAGTGTGTTGGTGTAAATATGTATTTACTATTTACACTTAAGTTTACTTAGGTTAATGCATGATTTTATTATTTTATTTGTGAGACACCTAGGAGTATGCGTACTCTTGTGAGTTGTCATGTTCACAACACAGGAGTCCACACCTCTATTATGCATATGGTGTCTACAACATAAGAGTTAGCACACTAATTAAGTACATGGTGTCTACAACCTTGTCATTCTTATCCACTCATCTAGAATGATGGATAAGGCATGTGCTTAGTTTTCATGATGCTTATCTTATCTCTTGGTTCTCTCTAGAGACATTTTAAATTCTTCCTAAGAGGCCTTTATATACAAGCACTCCTAGTGTGTTTGTATATCAGATACATAATAGAGCAATGTATTAGGACATACTCTGATTAATTGATCATATCAATTTTTGGTCTATAGTTGTGCTTGTATTTGAGTTCTTAGTTCTTGGGTGAAATTTTCCCTTAGGAAAATTCTTACATGGTATTGAAACCCTTGGAGAATTCCTCTTCACAAAGCCATTTGAGGCCATCATCTTGCTGCATCACCTAGCCTGACTCTAGAGTATCGTAGAAATTGGGAGTGTCTAGTGCCAAATCTGACCTCGCTAGACCGATTTGAAAAATTGGTATGATCATTTCAAATCTGTACATTAAATTTTTAGATCTACATTTTTATTCATTTGCATCTGTAAAAAATTTTGGATCTGCATTATTTTCTTGATTTTTTTGGCCATACGGCCATAGGAGATATTTTTTGTAGGTGAAGATTGGAGCTTTTTGGTGCAAATAACATATTTGCATCACATTCAAAAGGTCCCAAAACATCTAGATCAAATTTTGTTTCATCCAAATAAGACATCTAAGGAAAAATCTAGAGCCATTTGATTTTTGGAGGCATGGTGGTGATTCAAAAAAAAATAGTAGCAGTGGTTTTCAAACAGTAATATCTCCCTCATACAAACTCCTTTTTGCAAGCATTTTTTTTTGGTTTTGGGGTAGAATTCTGTGATCTACACATTGGTGTAGGAAGTTTGACATCTCTATTCCTGAATTTTTTTGCAACTCACAAATCCCAATTTTTGCCACTTAAAATGCTTAGTACGGGCTCATCTATACTCCAAATCAGGTTCCATGTTTTTTGAAAGTGCATTTTTTTTGTCTACTTTCCAGATCTGCAATCATATTATAGGTTCTATGGATAGAAATACTAGTTTTAGAAATAGGCCCTAAATTGGCAAGTGGCTATCAAGTGCCTAAATCATACATTAGGGGGCTTCTTTTATTCATTATTCTTGTTTTTTGGGGGTTCATTAATTGAGCTCCTTGAGGAGTTTTTTTTCACATGTCAACATAGACTTAGACCCAAGTTGACAAACTGCAACTATTACACATGGTGTGATACACTTCTTGATCATCTTAGAAGAGAGCATAAGGAAATATTTCCTTATTTATGTTCTAATGAATTGATCTTTAATGAATAAGAGGAACATGTTGTTAGAATAATTTGTATCATTCTTAGCAATCTCTCTTCTTTTGATTGTCGTAAGATGGTTTCCAAGATATGGCCTCCACGTGATTATTGGATGTATCTTTGGGAGAAGTATGGAGATCCAACCATTCCTCCATTCCTAGAAGATATCATACCTCCAATTGTAGCTAACTTCTATCTAGATAAGATCATACCTCTAGATGCTCATGTTGCTCCTATTGATCCTATTTCAGCCTTAGATGCTTTAGATTTAGTGTAGCAGGACCATTTATGTCTTCCTACATTACCTTCTTGTGAAGACTTCCTTCCTGCCCTTGCAATCCTATTCATGGAGTCTCACATCGAAGATGTGGGAGACACTCTTGAGGATATTCATCTTCTCTTTGATGAAAATTCTTCATTCATTGCCATAGTGACAAATTCATGTACTTTAGCACAACAAGGTACACATGGTCTTCCAGCCTCAGGTGATGACTTCTTGCTAGACATTTTAGTTGTATCCTTTGAGTCACACATAGCAGATTTGGAAGACCTCTTTGATGATCTACCACTTCTCTTTGCTAAGGATGATCCTTCTATAGTTCTTGTGAGGGCCCACTCTAAGCCTCATGTACATTCACTACATGATCAGTCTTTCTAGGCTGATATGATTGTGGATTCTTATGTACAGCATCTGCAGGAGGTCTCTTTCACATTTGAGAAGATAGTTGGTTTCTTGAAGCAAGTTCTACCTTATTCCTTGTTCAATCTACACTTCTCTTTAGTAGTTTTGGAGGAAGCCATCATCAAAATTTACATAGGAAGACTTGAACAAGTTTCAAAGACACTGTTCATCTTAGAGATTCCTTATCCATATAGGGGACATATCTCCTTTGTACCCTTTTGTTTGTTTCTTCCAAAGGGGAGGAACATCATTCAGAGGTCATGGATCAACTTCTACATTGGAGCATTTCTCATTGGTCGGCACACTACTTCTAAGGGGGGGGGACTACCTCGTCTCCTTCTTCTCCTTTTTGGGGGGGACTTTTTCCTCTTAAGGGGGTTTTTTCTTTCTCCATTTTTCTCTTGTATATACTTGATGTATGTCGTAATGGGGGGCTGTTTTGATTACTCCATCCATCCATGCATCCCTATTCATCTCTCTTTTGGGGGGAGGTTTTTTCCTATGAGGTTTTCCCTCTTTCCCCACTTTATGAGAGATTTACATATCATTATGTACATGGATACCTAAAATGGCCTAGACCCATCCTACATTTCATCCTAGTAGTCGTAAGCTTAAGGGAATTCCCCTAAGTTGCACTTAAGGGCGGGTGTTTGTGTAAATATGTATTTACTATTTACACGTACTTAAGTTTACTTAGGTTAATGCATTATTTTATTATTTTATTTGTGAGACACCTAGGAGTATGCGTACTCTTGTGAGTTGTCATGTTGATAACATAGGAGTTAGCACACTAATTAAGCACATGGTGTCTACAATCTTGTCATTCTTATCCACTCACCTAGAATGATGGGTAAGACATGTTCTTAGTTGTCATGATGCTTATCTTATCTCCTAGTTCTTTCTAGAGACATTCTAGGTGCTTCTTGAGAGGCCTTTATATACAAGCACTCCTAATGTGTTTTTATATCAGATATTGAACAAAGCAATGTATTGGGACATACTCTAATTAATTGATCATATCCATTTTTGGTCTACAGTTGTGCTTGTTTTTGAGTTCTTAGTTCCTAGGTGAATTTTTCCCTTAGGAAAATTCTTACAAAGTGAAGGAAACTTTATTTCCAAGGTTTTATTGTGTGATCCAAAGTTTGATACTTAGATTTGAGGTTTGTGACCTAGTCCAAAAGGTCTAGCAATGATTGGCTTGGGTGATAGGATAGAGGAAAGAAGTTAAAGTATAGTATACAGAATTATTCTACAAGGAATAGTTGAGAGATCAATTCGATAGTAAGTTCAGTAGTCTTGCCCCAGAAGTTGTCTGGATAGTGGGTCCTATATTCTACAACTCCTAATAGGGTTGGAATCTTCTAACAAGGGTTCAAAGTCTCCTAACAAGGACTCATATGTACTAAATATTGTAACAAACTCCTAACAAGGTCCATTCTCTAACAAGGAATATTTATATTAGTACATTATCTTATGGGCATTATTCCAAATAGGGTTTTCCCTCTAATTAATTGTTTGCCTAGTTAACATATCTAGTGTAATTGTCTATGTGCATCTTGTTATGGTTGTTGTTTACTTTTGTTTAAATGGATAAGATTTTTTAAGGTTAATAAATGTTTTAATTATTGGATAGCTAATTCACCCCTATCCCCCTCTCAATTATCTTGGTGGACTATTGTTTCTAACAATTGGTATTAGAGCTTCAAGTCCTTGAAGATAAAGTTTAACAACTTTGAGAGATCCATGGAAAACATGTTTAGGAAAGATAGTTTAAAGTTTGATGAAAAAAATTATGATAGCTAGAAGGAAAATATGAAGACACATCTATTTTGTATGGGTCTAGGACATTGGATCTTGAGAAAATTATCAAAGATAGTCATTGCTGAAAGTAATTTGGAAACACATACCGAGGAAGAGAGAGATCTTTTCATGTGCAACATGAGAGCTAGAGAAGAATGGTGCAAAGGTACCTAAATTTCAAAAGAATAAGCAGTTTTAGAGTCCTTACTTGTCATAAGTTCAATTAATGTGATCAATTTATTATATATTTGTGTCTTTCGAGTCAAGATATAAAGGCTAGAGAAACCATTTGTAATAAGTTGTCAAAATTGTAAAAGGAGGTTAATATGATCAATAAGATCAAAATGTTTATTTAATAGGTGAATGGATCTATTTTTATCCATATAAATTTATTTGTGTCATAATTTTGGTCTAGGTTGGGTTTATATGAAATTTCTAATAGAAGAGTGCATAAAGTTCAAAGAATGTTGTCAAAAATGCAAAAGGGTTAAAAGACTGTAATAGGTTGGTCTAAAAAGTGGTTGGGGAGTTCTAAACCACCAAAAATAATATAAAATAATTTTATTGGTTTTTCCAAATATATATATATATTAATTAGAAGAAGAAGATGTTATTTTTAATCAATTGGTTTCTTAAGAACTTGTCATTTTGATTGGTGTTAATTATTTTTGTGATAGTTTTAGGTATTGTACAGACATTTACAGTTTGGAACCCATGTATATTCTATAAAATTGAATATTAGAATGAATAATAATCTTTCTCTTTTTGGTTTGGAGAAATTCCATTAAGTTTTTCAAAAGTTATGCAATTTTTGGTAAAAGTGGTTATTTCTAGATTTGAGGATGCCCAACTACAATCATGTTTCAATGTTTTGTATAGGCATATTTGGATGAAATAAAAACTATAGTTATATTCATTAGAAATATATGTGAACTATATTTCATTTCCAATTTTATTGAGTCACTTTCATGTAGATATGTGTAAGTTATATTCATTTTAATGAAGACTAGTTTTTATGGATCTCCACTGAAGTTACAAGACACAATCGGTGCTTGTAGAATGATTTATGCATTGTAAGAATTAATGGTTTATATATTCAAAAACTATACTCATATAAGGTTTATTGTAAATTTTTTTGATTTATTTGGATTCATTTTGACAAAGTTATTTGATGCCCTAGGTAGGGTTATTGATTTTGCTCTTGATTTATGATAGAAAATGCGGGTCTTTGTTTAGAGGACATAATTTGTAATATCTTTATTAGATTGGTCTCATCCTTGGATATGTTTTAAAGGGGATAATTTGGATCAAATACAAAAAAAAAATTTGCAATAAAATGTTAGTATTGAAAGTTATGAATAATGTACTCAGATATAGAAGTCAGACCATGTAAACAGTGAAGTATTGTAAAGTAGCACTTGTTGGAAAGAGTTTTGTTTTGCCTCATGAGATGTATATATAATGAAACTATTTCATATATTTTGAAGGGATCATAATTTATACCACTTATTGGTTGATTTTTAAGATGCTCTACATCAAAACATTATTGTCTGCACTTCCTAAAATTGAATATAATTAGGTAAAATCACTTGGTACTTCACATTTGATTTGGAAAGCTTTGGAAACTAGTTTGGAAGGTCGTGAAAATTCTAAGAAATTGAGCCTACAAAATTGAATTTGTGCATTTCAAGATGCTGAAATGATGGAAGATGAATCTATAAGAATATATGTAGGTAGCATATTAGAAATCACTATAGGTATTAGATCTTAAAGAGGAACCAAAGAAGATGATGAGGTTATATGGAAAATATTGAAGAGCTTAACACCACCATTTAAATCACTATTTCAAATGATACAGTTGTTGATATCTTGTACGAAATATTTCACAAAGGAGACATTGTTTGGGAGACTTGAAGTAGTTGAGAATGATCTTAAACATTCTCGAGAATTGACCAGAATAGAAACAACATTTAGTACCTTGAATAATCGACCTATTTTATCAAGGAGCACAAGTGCTAGAGGAGACTTTGCTATAGTAGCAAATCCGATGAAGACAAAAATATTAAAGAAGGAGTATCCCTTCTAGTAAGAAGATAAGAGGATGGTAAGAAAATATTTAAATGTTAAACTTGTAATGAATTTGGTCATTATACATCTAAGTTTCCTAAAAGGGAGAAAAATTATAAAGGAAATTTCAAACCTAGAAGAGATAGAGAGTGTCTGTATGTAAATGAAGAAGATCAATGTAATGATCAAGAAGTAAGTGCTAGTGTTGACGAAATAGGATTTGTAGAAATTAAACAAGAAAGTCTAGAGAAAGTAACTTTGGTATCATAGATTGAAAATAAATCTAATTGGATAATTGGTAGTGGTTGCTCACATCATATGACTGGTGATATGAACAAGTTTGTTAACTTCAAAAGTTAGGATGGAGGCATTGTCAAAGTTAGAAACAATGCAATATGTCATGTTAAAGGTATTGGAACTATAACTCTTGTGGTAAAACTAACACTAGGGATGTATATTTTGTTGATGGTTTGAAGAAATATCTGCTGAGTGTTTGACAACTAGTGGATAAAGGTTATTAGTTGTATTTCACAGAAAATACATGCATGATTAGAGGCAAAGATGGAAAGATAATTGGTATAGGAACTAGATCTAGAGGTAATGTATTTTAGTTGATTCATTTTTAAATGACATGTTTGGATGCAAATTTTGATGAAGTTGGTTATGACATAAGAGATTTTGTCATATAAACTTTGAACACATTATAAAGACTAGTAGTTGTTGGATTTATGATATATTTGTCATTAGTTACAACACTTATTCGATTCTGAATGCTTACTGAGCATTCCTTTGGAAATCGAGCTTATGGGCAGTTCAGTAGTGTTTACCAAGTTCATAGTGGTTACTAAGCAAAATAGTGTTCTCCAAGTAGTTAGTGGTTACCGAGCAGAACAGTGTTCTCTAAGCAGTTAGTGGTCACCGAGCTTCGCAGTGTTTACCGAGTGATCAAGGTAAACGAATGACTTAGTGTTTACCAAGTGATAAAGGTAAACAAAGGACTTAGTGTTTATCGAGTGATCAAGGTAAATGAAGGACTTAGTTTTTATCAAGTAAACAAGGTAAATGAAGGAATCAGTGTTTACCAAGTGAAGAAGGTTATCAATGGATTTAATTTTCACCAAGTGACATAATATTCACCGAGTCACCAATGGTTACCGAGTTCCAAGCTACTTAGAGTGATTAGTATGGACTGTGCCTCTACTCTTACTGAGTGCATGATGATGCAGTGTATTGTAGTGGATGTTGAATATCAGAAGGTCACCGAGTCAGTTTGAGGAACCCAAGTTTTCTACTATCTGGCCAACTTAGTAAAGATTTGTTCACTTGTGTTTGGTCAACCTTGCCAGTGTAAATATCGGAATGGTATATATCATTTTAAGAGAAGCAATGTTGTATGTCATTGTTGGTAACATATTGATATATTTTGAGAAGAAAAGAAAATCAGCAGAAGAACAGAGGAATATAGTAAGGTCAACATAGACAGTTTTTGATCTAGTATATACTCCTACTGGCACTCAGTCCTCAAGCATCCCAGTTTTCACTACTAGTCCTTCATCTCTACTATTGTGTCTATTCCTAAGGTCAAACCAGTCATCACAGAAGTCAAACAAAAGCAACCATTAAGACTTATGATCACTAGAAAAGAAATTCCTGAAGACATTGACTTAGACATGGAGATAGTAATTCCAAAGATTGACTATGAAAATGAAACCATTGAAGAAATGAGGTATGCTAGTCAACTAATTGAGATGAAGGCTACGCAGAAGCAGCTAAGGTCTGAAAGGGATAAGGAATATAGAATAATTGAGAATGCTCAGAATATAATTATAGAAGCTATAGGTGTTGAAGTAGATTCTATTCAACACATTTTGATTTAGTTAGAAGAGGCTATAAATAAATTCAATGAGGATACCTCTGGTCAAGAAAAGTTGATGGAGAAGGTAGAAAAGAAGTTTGATAATAAAGTGCTTGAGCACATTGCTCAACATATAGCAATAAAACAGGTTGAATTAACCACAGTTTTGGCCAACATTGAAAATTCTTTTAATAATGTAACATCTCTTTTTGCTAAGCTTTGTGATGTTACCGAATATACTAAGGAGATAAGAGAGAAATTGAATAAGATAGATGAGGATATGAAGGCAAGCACACAAAACCTGAAGCTTGACCCCAGTTCAAGCTCATCTCATCACCTAAGGATCAAAATTTTGTCAGAAAAGTAGGCAGAATTGTTGAGGGAAGAGGCAAGGATCCAATCTACATTGTTAGATATTCAGAATATGATCCTTCTCATCATGGATACAATGTAGAAGCACATTGCACATTCAAAAACATTGATCCATGACAACAATTTCTATGTTGCAAACCATGTGATTGAACTCTCTACAGAAGTTCAAATAGCTCTATCCACATGCAAAATCTTGCAAGAGAATTGGGATAAGACTCTGCAACTCATTCTCTAGGTACATTCTGAGTTTATCTCACATTTTGGTGTCTCTATATAAATACATTATTTTATTCTTTGGCATTATTGTCAAAAAAGGGGAGAAAGAAATACTTAGGAAGAAATATTGGTGAGATAAATGTACAAAAGGGACAAAGAGATACTATGAATAAAAGTCATATAACTCATGTAAATACCTTGTGTATATTGTATGGGGGAGTTATATGTAAGGAAGCCATGTATATTCAGCAGAATCAGTTGTCAGTATGTTAGATGTTGTATATAATTTTGGCTCATAAGTTTTTTTGTCGCTAATGCCAAAGGGGGAGATTGTTGGAATTATGATATGTTTGTCATTAGTTACAACACTTATTCGATTCTGAATGCTTACCAAGCTCATACCAAGCATTCCTTTGGAAACTGAGCTTATGGGCAGTTCAGCAGTGTTTACCAAGTTCATAGTGGTTATCAAGCAGAACAGTGTTCTCCAAGCAATTAGTGGTTACCAAGAAAAACAGTGTTCTCCAAGCAGTTATTGGTCACCGAGCTTCGTAGTGTTTACCGAGTAATCAAGGTAAATGAAGGACTTAGTGTTTACCGAGTGATCAAGGTAATCAAAGGACTTAGTGTTTACCAAGTGATCAAGGTAAATGAAGGACTTAGTTTTTACCGAGTAAGCAACGTAAATGAAGGAATTAGTGTTTACCAAGTGAAGAAGGTTATCAATAGATTCAGTTTTCACTGAGTGACATAATATTCACTAAGTCACCAATGGTTACCGAGTTCCAAGCTACTTAGAGTGATTAGTGGACAGTGCCTCTACTCTTACTAAGTGCATGATGATGCAGTGTATTGTAGTGGATGCCAAATATCAGAAGGTCACCGAGTCAATTTGAGGAACCCAAGTTTTCTACTATCTAGCCGGCTTAGTAAAGATCTGTTCACTTGTGTTTGGCTAACCTTGCTAGTGTAAATATTGGAATGATATATATCATTTGAAGAGAAGCAATGTTGTATGTCATTATTGGTAATATATTGCAATATTTTGAGAAGAAGAAAAGCAAATTAGTAGCAGAACAGACGAATACAGCAAGGTCAACATAGATGCAGAAAAGTTGTATCTATTACATCAGGTGATCAGAGCATAAAGGATCTTATCACCAATCAGTTGTAACCAGATTCACTGCTTCATCCTAACAGGTGAATCAATTTGTAAATCCTTTAAAAGGGTAGACTTAATAGTCTTTTATAAATCTCCTAACAGAGTGCATACTTCATTGTATGTTTGTAAATCCTCTAACAAGGTGGATCTAGCAATCCTACTTGCTCTTAATAGGGCATATCATCAGACGTGGTCATTGTAAGCCTTAACCAGCCAATTTTATACTGCAGTATTGAATTTTTGTGAGCATCGTCCCCACCCCAGTTTTACTTTCTAATTGGAAGGTTTCTAGGTCACCAAATCTGTGTGTTCATGTGTTATAAATGTTTATCTTTTCATGCATATAGTAGATTAGATGGATGAATGATGAATATGTTATTATGCAGAACTAATTTAAAGTTTTAGAGTTACTGATTCACCCCTCCCCTCTCAGTAACCTTGTTAGTCTTGATTATTTCCAACAGTAGTATGTTCATAGTTAGAGATTTTCCTAAGATTATAAAGCTTACTAACACAATTTTCAAGGAGTTTTTTTTGGTAAAGTATAATATAACTTCTTTTCCCAGCAAGAAGTCTACTACTATAGTAAAATTGGAGATTGTACATATAGATCTATGTGGTCCTATGAAGACTAAATTATTATATGATGAAAGGAATTTCATGATTTTAGTTGATGACTTTTCTAGAATGATGTGAGTTGCATTTCTTAAAAAAAAATCTGAGGCATTTGATAAGTTCAATATATTCAAGAATAGAGTTGAGAATGAATCAAGAATCAAGATTAAATGTTTAAGATTAGATAGAGGAGGAGAGTTTACTTCAAATGCGTTTAACATATGTTGTGAAGCTAATGGAATCAAAAGATAGTTATCAACTCTGAGAACCCTTGAAAAATATGGTATAGAAGAGAGAAGAAATAGGTTAGTAATAGAAGCAGCAAGAGCTATGTTAGCTGAGAATGATGTATCCAATATGTTTTGGAGAAAAGCTATAAATATAGTAGGTCTACACTATGAATAGAGTGCAAGTTAGGAAAGAAACAAATAATACCCCTTATGAACTATGGTTTGGTCACTCACCTATAGTTAAGTAATTTAGAAATTTTGCTAGTAAGTGTTTTATCAAAAGAGATGATTATATTGGTAAGTTTGATGCTAGAAGTGATGAAGATATATTTCTTGGTTATTCATTGAAAAGTGAGGCTTATAGATGTTATAGTTTGAGAACTAAGACTATTATGGAAAGTGAAAATGTAAGAGTTGATGAGAAATTCAAGATACAACAAAGAGTAATTGATTACAATTCGGATGATGATGTTGCTACTAAAATAAGGAATGATGAAGTATTCTTTGAGACTAACAATGTTTTACAGAATGAAGGAGAGCTCAAGCAGGAACAAATCTTAGAACCTTCAACAAAGGAAAGAGTTGAGATAACAACTCCTACTTTGGGTAAGAATATGATAAAGAATTATCCACCTAAGTAAATCATCGAAAGCAGAGATAAAGCTTTCATGAAAAGAAGAAGAATCAATGAAGAACTATGTTTGATATCTCTCGTTGAACCTAAGAATGTAGATGAAGCATATAAAGATGACTATTAGAAGCAAGCTATGAAAGGGGAATTAGATCATATAGTAAAAAATGAGACATGGGAATTAGTCCCTAGACTAGTAGATAAGAATGTGAAAGGAACTAAATGGGTATTTAGGAACAAGATGAATGAACAAGAAAAAGTTGTAAGGAACAAGGAAAGATTGGTATGTAAAGGTTACTCACTACAAGAAGGAATAGACTATGATAAAACCTATCCTCCTATGAAAAGAATAGAGGTAGTAAGGTTATTCTTAGCATATGCTTGACATATAATAAATTCAAAGTATATCAAATGGATGTCAAGTCAACATTTATGAATGGAGAACTTGAAGAAGAGGTATATATAGAATAGCCAAAAGGTTTTCCTTTAATAGATGACAAGGACATAGTATGAAAATTGAAGAAAGCATTGTATGGCTTGAAGCAAGCACCTAGAACTCGGTATGCAATGTTAGACAAGCATTTGATAAAGCTTGGATATAGCAAAGGTATGGCAGATACTAATCTCTAATGGAAAGAAATTGATGTTGGATTAATGATTTTGGTAATATTTTTGGATGATATCATATTTGGAGGAAATAATGATGAAAGCAAAAAGTTTGTAAAAGAAATGAAGAAGGAATTTGTAATGAGCATGATAAGAGAAATGAAATATTTTCTAGGATTATAGATTGTGCAAGACAAAGAAGGACCATTATTTCTCAAACTAAGTATTTGAAAGATTTACTAAAAAGGTTTGGTTTGGAAACATGTAAACCTATTGGAACACCTATGGTAATTGGACACAAGTTATCTATAAAGAATGAGACACCTAATGCTGAGTAGAAGAAGTACAAATCTATGATTGGAGGTTTGCAAAATTTGACTCACACAAGGTCGGATATAAAAAAATGTAGTTTAAATTGTTGCAAGATTCTAAGTTGATCCTAGAGAAGAAAATTATGTAGCAATCAAAAAGATATTTAGATACCTAAAAGGAACACTAGAGTTTGGATTATGGTATGATAAATCTAATGATTTAACTCTATATTCTTATACTGATGTTGATTGGGCAAGTAGTATAGATGATAGAAAGAGCACCAATAGTCAAGCCTTCTTTCTTAAAGGAAGATTGGTTTCTTGGCTAATAAAAAAGTAGGATTGTACCTAACAAAATACAACAAAAGCATAATATGTTACAGTAGCAAAAAAATTGAATCAAGTTGTTTGGGTTAAGTAGATGCTAAAGGATATAAGGATAGAATTTAGTGAACCTATTGTCACACATTGTGAAAACACAAGAATAGTGAATATGTCTAAGAATCCAGTATCGCATTCTAAGACCAAGCACATTTCTATCAAGTAACACATATTGAGAGAGGAATATGTAGAAAAGGTTCAAGTTAGATTGGAGTATGTGAGCACTAAAGAGTAGATTTCAAATATTTTCACTAAGCCTCTTCCCAAAGAGACTTTTGAGTATTTGCGAGGAATGCTAGGGGTTATGCCCCTTCCTACATTAGAGTAAATGATGCAAGAGTACATCAGTCCAGTGTAATAGAGCATTATTGTTTTTCTAGACTAAATGTTGATGCTTCACACATGGGGGAGTATCTATGATGGACTAAGTCATCTAGGACTCTTGTTAGATGTTATTTTTGAACAGTTTTTGTCGACACTTTAGCTAGTAAGAAATAGTTGTTGTAGAGTTTGATAGTTGATGAAACATTTGACATTGATGTCAATGGGGGAGAAGTATAGCATGAAAAAAAAGTGGCATAGAAAAATATATTTGGTGTAGAGAATATTGAGGTATATCAATGGGGAAGAATGATTGATGAAGAGGATTTGAAAAGAAAGGTTAACAGTCTTTTGTAATTGGTATTCTTGGAACTACATGTTTTTCATCTATGTTTCCATCAATGCCAAAGGGGGAGATTGTTGGAAGTATGAATGCTAATGATATTCCTATGGGGGATTATTGTATAAATATAATTAGATCATAATCATGATGATATGTTACATTTATGACTGTAGTTGTGATTGATGTCAACATAGTAGTTTTCTATGGTATCTGACAAAGGAACAATGGTAAAGATCAAATTGATACAAATAGATCATTGAGTAATTTTAGTAGTGAGGTTAAAAAAAGATAATAATAAGTGTATAGTTTATGTAGCTAACCTTAGAAGCATAAGATATTAAGTCTTGAAGAAGTTATGAAAGTTTTGGTGAAGACTATTCTAAGATAGAGTTTATAGAGGCATGTTATGGTAAACTTGTTATATCTCTTAGTAGAGTTGTTGTTCTAATAAGCCAAATTTAAAGATATGAATAAGACATGTTGGTTATGATGTGGAAAAGCTCACTTTTCATAATGTTACATGTATGGAAAGTTATCCAAGTTGCAGGGTGAAAGATTAATGTTATTGCTAAGTGTAACATGTTCTTAATGTGGTTCTATAATAATTAATTGAAAAGGTGTAACAACCAATTCAGGGAATTTTTTTATGGATTTGATATAAAGGAAGGACATTTTCCTTTATCATTTATTGATGAATGTGAATGTTTAAAACCAACACAAACAGAAGAACACGAATATAAGTAGAGCACAGTGAAAGTGAAGGAAACTTCATTACCAAGGTTTTATTGTATGATATAAAGTTTGATACTTGGATCCAAGGTTCATGACCTGGTCTACAAGGTCTAATAGTAATTGTTCTAGTTAATAAGATAGAGGAAAGAAGTTAAAGTATAGTACACACAATTATTCTACAAGGAATAGTTGACAGATCAGTTGGATAGTGTGTTCAGTGATCTTGCCCTAGAATCTATTTGGATAGTGGGTCCTTCTATCTTCTACAACTCCTAATAGGTTTGGCACAACTCCTAGTAGGGTTGGATTCTTCTAACAAGGATTAAAATTCTCCTAACAAAGACTCATATGTACTAAATGTTGTAACATACTCCTAACAAGGTCCATCCTCTAACAAGGAATATTTATATTAGTACATTATCTTGTGGGCATCACTCCCACTAGGGTTTTTCCTCTAATCAAAGGTTTCCCTAGTTAACATATCTAGTGTAATTTTCTATGTTCATCTTGTTATGGTTGTTTTTACTTTGGTTGAAATGGTTAAGATTTTTTAAGGTTGATAAATGTTTTAATTGTTCGATAACTGATTCAACCCCACCCCCCACCACCTCTCTCATTTATCTTGTTGGACTATTGTTTCTAATAGCTTCCTATATGAGAAATTATCTATGATGAATAGATTCATCTAGGACTCTTGATAGATGTTGTTTTCAATAGTGTCTTTGGACACTTGAGCAGGCTAGAGATAGTTGTTACAGAGATTCACAAGATGCAATGATAGATCGTTGTTGAAACCTGTATCATTGATGTCAATTGGGGAGAGATTATAGCATGAAAAAAATTTGATATGTGGGAGAAGTTATAGAGAACATTGAGGTATATCAATGGGGAGAATCATATGAACAATTGATGCTAGTAATGAGGTTGAGAAAACACAAAAGCTTGATTGATGAAGAGGATTTGAAAAGAAAGGACTACAATCTTTAACACTTGGTATCTTTGGAACTAGATGTTTTTCATCTATGTTGCCATCAATGCAAAAGGGGAAGATTGTTGGGAGCATGAATGTTGATGATATTCCTATAGGGGATTATTGTAGAAACATGATTAGATCATTATCATGATGATATATTACATTCATGACTATATTTCTCATTGATGTCAACATAGCATTTTTCTATAATATCTAATAGAAAATTAGCAATAAAGATTAAGTTGGTATGGACAGATTGCTGATTATTTTCACTAGTGAGGTTAATAAAAGATACTAATAAGTATCTAGCATATGCAACTAACCTTGGGTGGAAAAATATTAAGTCAAGAAGTCATGCAAGTTTTGGTGAAGATTTTTCAAAGATAGAGTTTACAGAAGCATGTTTTGGTAAACTTGTTATATCTCTTAGCAAAGTTGTTATTTTGAGAAGAAAGGTTAAAAGCATGTAGAGGACATTATGAAGATGATGTGTCATAATATTACATGTTTGGAAAGTTATTTAGGTGACAAGGTGATAGATCGATGTTATCACTAAGTAAAATGTGTTCTTAATGAGCTCTTTTAATAATTAATTGAGAAGGTGTAATAGCCAACTCAAGGGAATTGTTTTATGGACTTGGTATAGAGGAAGGACATTTTCCTTTGTTATACATGATGAAGAAAGAAAAGCAAAAAGAGGTGAGAAGATATGAATGTTAAGTAATCAATTTGATATGTGAAAGATAACTAGAGCAGAGCAAAGTTGGAGAAAACTTCATTATTGACGTTTTATTTTGAGATCTAAGGTTTGATATTTGGATTCGATGTTTGTGACCTAGTTGACAAGGTTTGAAAATGATTGATCTAGTTAACAAAATACAGGAAAAAGAATAAATCATAGGATAAATAATTATTATGTAAGGAATAGCTGATAGATTAGTTGGACAGTGAAGTTCAGTGGTCTTGCCTCAAAAGCTATTTGGACAGTGGGTCCTTCTACCTTCTACAACTCCTAACAGGGTTGGAATCTTCTAACAAGTATTCAAAGTCTCCTAATAGAGACTCTTATGTACTGAATGTGTTTATAGACTCCTACTAGGGTCCATCCTCTAACAAGGAATATATATATATATAAGGGAAAACTTGGGTGGCAATGATGCCCACAAAGATATCTCCCCCCAAAAAATGAGAGAACTATAGATAGGCAAGGGTAGGGCATATAGAATTTGCCAGGGGATCCGCATTCTATGGATCTGGAATAGGCTCTTATACCTTTGCCCTCCTACCCCAAGCCCCCTTCCTTGCTACTTTATCCTCTATTGCTGCCACCCCTGCTTCTCATGTGGTCTCTACCTCTATATATATATATATATATATATATATATATATAGTGTGTAATTATGCATGTGCATCTTGTTATGATTGTTGTTTACTTCGGTTACATGGTTAAGATTAATTAAGGTTGATAAATGTTTTAGTTGGTTAATTGATTTACCCCACCACTCCCCCCCCACCTCAGTTATCTTGGTGGACTATTATTTCTAACATATTTAAGGACTTCAAGAGATAAAGGAGGTATTCATCCATCATCCATTAAGTCTCCATGAATTTGATTCCATAGATCTAGCTTCCTTATTCATTCTAGACAAAGGAGTTGACCATCAAGAAGGGAAATTTGCCTAAATATATCAAGAATTTTGTGTCAATCCAAAATTGTGGAAAATTATAACATTCATCATTCAAGGGTTTATTTTCATGATTTCCTATTGGGTCTTTGTGTAGCCCAAGCTATTGCATCAAAACTTGTGATCATCTCTAAAGTTGACATTTTAGGGTGGGCACACCAAATGCTATGTTACTTTTTTCACAAAAAATAGGAACACTTCTTGTGCTTCCCATTTTTGAGGCTTTTAATCTCAAGTCATTTTTTCTTCTTCTTCTAAATATCATTTGAGAAACTAGATTAAATTTATCTTTTTCTTATTGCATCTTTAAATTTTTAGTATCTATAATTATTTTCTTATCAAAGTTTAGAATTTGTTAATTTCATAAAAAGAAAAGTGGCAACTTATACCTCCCTTTTGGTCCCCCATCTTTGTGAGCTTACTCATTGATGACAATATAGATTAATATTTTAAATTAAAGAAACACTCTTTTATCTATACATATATTTTTTAGAACATAGA